>PVKE010038056.1:0-15614 GCA_004027555.1 Craseonycteris thonglongyai
CACCACCATCACCACCATCACCACCACCATCACCACCAACACCACCATTACCACCACCACCACCACCACCACCATCACCGCCATCACCACCACCACCACCACTGCTCTTGTCACATTACACCCTAACTGCCTTGTGACCGTCCTCTGTCTTACACTGCAATAGCCCCTGCCTTCAAAGAGTTTTTGTTCACTATTTTGGGGGGGAAGTGAAAGTAGAGATGAAAGGACAGAGAAAATAAAGAAAGAAACCTTCTCACACAACACATTGTTCTGCCTCTGCATTCTTTGCCTGGTCTGCATCACAGAAAGTAGAGCTGATAAGAGTTTTATAGTTTAAACCATTCAGGGCCCTGTCTACCAACTTCCTTAAGGAACCTAATTGCCATTAATAACTTTGTTCCTCTTAACTATCAAATTATTATTAATTTGTTGTTGCTGTATTAGAACACATCAAACATTATTCACTGATCTCAAATGAGAATGGTGGCTGCCAAAAGATATTTAGGTTTCTTGTATTTGTAGACATAAATGAGGGAGGAAAGGCATCTATCTGTTACCACTAAAAGTTTTTCTTGCAGAACTCTTATCCATAACAAATCTAAACAGACATGGGAATAATTTTCTCCAGGCCAACTGGGTCAATGGTAGCAAGTTTCTCTTTACAGCAAGTTGCTCTAATGGCATTTTGTTCTTTCCTTCACAAAAGGAGACAGAATATCTGCCTCATTTTCTCTAAACTATTTATATCTCAGCCAGTGTCAGATTATTTTTTGCTCTCATGCTTGGCTACCTCCGTGTTGTTGACAATAAATCAAATTTAACCAAATGTCCCCAAATGTGGCCAAGAAGGAGAATCTGATTTTTTTTTAAATAAGCACATATATGCCAATCATTTAGACTCCTCTGTACTTCTACAGCTGAGGAGACATTCCCATTACTTCACAATGTCCCCTATTAGTTCTTTCTGGTTTTATTAAAACCTTTTCTCTTTCATTAAAATAAAAAGCCTCTGAAAAACTACAGTTACAGATTTTCTGCAACCCATAATTTATGCCCGCTACTTGCAACCTTCAAAAGCTTTTAAAATAGTATCAGCTCTATTATTCTATATTATGGTAATTGTAGTAAAGATTTAAGAGGCACTTTAAGACATTTTTAACTCTACAGACTATTTCTGTTCCAATTTCTTGCTTAGGAATTTGGGAAAGAAGCCTTATTTAAAAGCTTTACCCACTGCCCTCTGATATACAACTTCCCTCTTAACTACAGTAACTAGACCTCGCCACACAATTAGGGGAACTAGGTCTCCAATTAGAGCTCAGCAAAACGTGGGGCAAAGCACATCTTTCCGAAAGCCCCCTCCATTTATATGCACCTGACAATAATCAAACATTTTCTTGCGTGCTATGTACTTTGACCCTTTTGTGATGCTGCACATCCCCTTGTTAACTCTCTACCCCTCCTTTGCTCCCTCAGGAAATCAGCAAAGATAATCACAAGATTAAATAACTCCAATGCCACTGCTAAAACATTCAAAGCCCTTAATATAACAAACGCCCAAGTGGTCACAGGGACTTATGTAATATTGAAATTAAACTGACCTCACCCTATCTTCCACACGGATCTGTTCTTTCTAGTTAACCTGTGTTTTATTCGCTTGTTGCTTAGTCAAGGGCGGTTACAATTCAAAACACACCACCAAGGAAACAGCTAATGGAACGTCCACAACTGTGAGCATGCACAAAATCCCCCTTTAAAGCTTGCCCCATTGTCTTTGTAGTCAGTGCTCCAAATAGGCTGAGTATTTTAAATACAATTCCCTCCACACACCACATTACTAAGGCATTTTTCTTGGGCACAGACCATATGGAAAAACAACACAGTTCCTGCTCCTTCCCTTCCTTCCTTTAGGATTTCAGTAGCATTTGGACAGGATCAATCCATAACAGTCCTCACATCTGCAAAGGACAGAGCCAAGTATCAGACTTCCCTCCTTCTGGGAGCCCTCCTGCTACAAAGCCATTATCTTTTCTTGTGTCAACAGTGAGCAGCTAGGGAGCTTTTCACATGAACTTCCTCATGGAGCACAGATTCCCCCAACTGCCAGTTTTCCCACAAAGCAAAGGATAGTTAGGCCATACCCACAGTAAATAACCGTAAGCGTTTCCGCTTTGCTGTGCCTTGCTGCAACTTCCCGTGTAAATTTCAGAATCGTGCAACACACAGTGATTCCTGCCCACTGGTATTTTATGATTTTAATTTGCTCAAAAGCTCCGAATTTCATTCTATTTTCCCATTTGGTACATGGGATTTTTACAGTTAACAGATGTTCACTTAATAGAGGCTCCTAGTGAGCAAATCAGTTTCTTCCCTCCGGTAATCATGTAACTTTCTAGGCCCGCAGTAGCTGTTTCTGGCGCCTGCCAAGTTTTCTGGCAGTGGAAGCTCAAATCGAAATGCGCAACTGCTCTCTGGAAATGTATAGTCTCCTTCCTTCAGTCCCACTCATTCCAGCTTAACTTCTTCCTCATTATCACCATGTGAGAAAGCCTGCAGGGGAAAACACCAGCTTCAGACACTAGACAGGTTTCACACGCAGATGCAAAGATGTTCTGCACCCAATAAATATTTTCTTAGCCTGAGGCCACTGCAAATACCAAAAGTTTTCAAGCATCCAAAATACTAAAGAGAGAGTTTCCCAAACAACCGTCCTAGACCCATTTCCCAACTTGTGAGTTGTTTAGAGATTTTTACTCAAATATATCTCAGGACATTAAAATAAATCACAACAGTGAAGTAAGGTCCTTATCTCAGGAATCCTGACATGCCTTACAGTTTCTTACTCTGTGGGTATCAGCAGAGGCTGTTATCATGGGTCCCCTTCACATTGCAAATATGACCTAAAGATATGAATACCCAGGGGATGCTGGGATGGCTCAGTGGGTTCAGTGCTCAATTTGCAGCCCTGGAGTCCAAGGATCGAATCCCGGCCCCGGTCCATGTGGACCCATATGCTGAACTGGGGTGTGCCTCCAATTCAGATCTCACTCACTTCCTGCCCTGTGCCACTCTGCACCAACCTGTGGAATGAAACTATATAGAAAATTAATGATGTACAACTATGGAGGCTGCTCTGGGCCCTCTCCCTTCTCTCTGTCTCTCTCTCTCCCCCTCGGTCAAAAACAATAAAAATAAATAAAGCTTTAAAAAAAAGATTAAGGGGAAGCTGGGATGGCTCAGTGGGTTGAACGCTCGCTTTGCAGCGCCGGGGACCGAGGATTGAGTCCCAGCCCCGGCCCGTGCAGAACCATGTGTGCTGAGCTGGGAGCTCCCCCAGTTCAGTTCTCTCTCTCTCTCTCTCTCTCTCTCTCTCTCTCTCTCTCTCTCTCTCTCTCTGTCAAAAACAAATAAATAAAAAATATATATATTAAAAAAAGATTAAAAAAAATAAAAGATATGAATACCCAGCATTTCACCAATTTGATTCAGGGTACAAAGAATGACCTCTCTTGAGATTCCATTTGAACTAAATTAACCAATAAGTAGCATAAGTATAGGACAAAGTTCTTGAAAAAGAAATCAAAGGTCTCAACTTGATAAAAGTCCTCATGATGACTTCTTGGTATGACTCCTAAGATTAGGGCCTGGGGCAGGTAAAGGATAAAGAAAGGAGAGGAAAGGAATTTGGCAACGCCATCAAATCTTAGTTCTCTCCTTGAAGACCCCTACACATCTGCAAAGGACCACTCTTCCTTGACTCCTGTCAGCAGCCATCTGGCTTTCTAATGCATTCTTTTCCAATGCCCTGATCTAGTATGTTTACACCCTGGCCAGATCCTCGGTCTGGCTGTGGCATCAGTAGCCCATGGATTAGTCATCCTCCAGGACTCAGGCCACCTTTCCCTCCTTTGTGCACTTCACCATGATCCCTACCAGGTATCCTCGTTCAAACTTACATGGATCTTCTTATAGCCAAGAGATGCATTATTTTCCAAATGTTTTACTAAACAGGTACCTCAGCTGAGATCCTTAGTATTTTCACAAGCTGTGTGACCTTGGCAGGTGAATTTCCTTTTCTGAGCCTCAGTTTCTCCATAGGTTAAATAAAAATAATAGGACTTGACCTACAGCGGTGTTGAGAGGGCTAAATTCGATCAGTTACATAAGAGATAATATGACACCTAACACAGTCCAAGGGCTCCATAGCTATTAGTAAAGATGATCATAATATATGTTCAGATAAACATTCCCCAGAAAGAAATACAACTTTACGCACACAGACCAAAGAGCATGGCCTCTCTCAAGTACACCTGCAATAACCTGTGATGATTAAACAATAAGTTGGCAGTAACAAGCCTGCAACTCTGGTCATCAGCAAACTGCAAGGTATGTGCTGCTCCCATGAGGGCATTTAAATGGTGTTAGGGGCTCTTCATTGGCAACAATTTTGTAACCCAAATTGTAAATAATTTTATTTATCTACACCAGCTAATCAATATTCACTCAGCATGCCTCAACTCCTCGCATCTCAAAGGAATAAAATAAATTGTCAGGCAGCAGCGTAATTTTGTTCTGATGGTGATGGTGATTTTTTTTTCTTGCTAAATTATTCACCTTCTTGAAAGCAACTTGATAAATGTTTATTCCTTCATAATAGATTCTAACAACTGCTGATTTGTGACCCCTGCTGCGGACTGAATTTAAATTGTGGGAGAGGTAAGGATGCCACGGACACACCCTGGGGCTGTTTCTTTTTTGCTCTCAGAGAGCATTCCGGCCTCTCCCGGAATAAGGTCACTGACTGAATTTAAGAGAGTGATAAGGGAGCGGAGCACACAAGCAAACCTGCCATGTGACCACCAACCCCACGGGCTTGGCCAGAGAGTTGGTGGGACCGCTCAGGGGAGCAGCCCCACAGCCAAGTCAGAGCACAGGACTTGGGGCTACTGTGACAGCGCTCCAGGTGCCAGGAGTGCACAGGTGAGAGATGGGAAAGGTGGAATTCTGAGTGCTTTCCGGCATTGGGAAACTTTCTGGACAGTGACCACAACTGAAGAACAACAGAACATCTATGAGGTGATTTTCCTCCTGCTGCCTCTTCCACATCATCTTTCTCCACCCTTCCATTAGTACCACGTGGATGCTTCCCATCTGAGAAAAGTAAATGCTTCTTGCAGGTAGCTTGGTAGAAAGGTGGGCTGCCCCAGCGACCCTTCTCCTCCCACCACCTCCCAATCACCATGATCTCCATGGTGGCAAATGACTGGAGCTTTCCCGAGTCTTGTCTCCAAACAGTTCAGGGGATTTAAATTAAGAAGAACTGAGGAAACAGGATGGCTCAGTGAGTTAAGCGCTCACTTTGAAGCCCCGGGGACCGAGGATCGAATCCCGGCCCCATCCCGTGTGGACCCATATGCTGAATTAGGGAGTGCCCCCAGTTCGGTTCTCACCAGGGTAAGACCCCGGCCCAGTTCCTGCCCTGTGCAGCCCTGCGCCCACCTATGAAATAAAACTATGTAGAAAAGCCAATGATGTGCAACTATGGAGACTGTTCTGGGCCCTCCCCCTTCTCTCTGTCTCTGTCTCTGTCTCTCTCTCTCTCTCTCTCTCTCTGTCAAAACAATAAAAATAAATCTTTAAACTAAGAACTGAAGCTCAGCTGCTAGAAGCAGCAGAACAGAGCATTATTCTCCTTCACACAGGAAAAGTACAGAAGTGAGTGCTTGCTGCTCGGCTCTGGTCCCTGCTGTGTGATTACGCAGCAGAAGTGCCCTCTCTGTGAAAGCCCACCACACACACACCCGACTCGGGTCCCACCTGTGCCATGAGGCCGATTGCTCCGATCTAGCTTGGCTGGGACCCCAAACTTCTAATCAATCACTACTCACATTTCCCATTTTCACATACACTGACATAGAAAGTTCTAGAAAAGGATCCACACCAAATTCTCTAACGGGGTTGCGGGGGGGTGCAGGGGGGGAGGTCCTGATCTTTGGAACAGTTTTATTTTTCCAACCACCATGTTTAACACGTACCATTTTTAAAATAACGCAATAGATGTTAAATCTAAGTGAGGCCAGTTCCCAAGCTTTGGTTCTCACAGTCAATACAGTTTTAATATCAGCCTAAGAGGGAGCATACGGTGGCTCATTGTTTAGATTAGGGGTGTAGACTCAAGTGCCTACAGTTGTGAAGAAAAATAAATGAGTGACCCCACTGGGCAAAGGCAGCCATGTTTCAGGACTGGTAACCACCCTCAACCTCTCAGCCCAGTGTTTTTGTGCAGGGCACCAATCACATAGGCAGAGCCAGGATCTGAAAACAAAGCCCAAGTTACATTAATTAACTGCTCAGCATCAGAAACCTGGGAAGAAAAAGGGAGGACCACAGTCAAGTTCTCCAAATATCCATGACAAAACAAGGGACAATTCGACCTTCTCCTGGGTCCTTTTCCACATCCCGGTATTGCTCACACAGTCTCAGTGCTATAGAAATCTGCCTCATGTGTTACACCAACAATGGCGAATAAAAAAGGCATCAAGTAGTGATGGACAGCCCCCGGGCTTTGCTGTCCAGTTCTAATCCCACCTGTTTCTTTTGCTCTTTCTGTGGCTTCAAGCAAGTTAGTTACATTTCTGAACATCAGTCTGCTCAGCTGTAAAGTGGGTATCAATGGCTAATCCCCTGAAATGCTGGCACAGTGACTGGCACATAGCATGTACCAAACAAATGGCAGGTCTTCCTTTTCCACTTCTGCCCATGCCCTAGGACCTCAGCTGAGGAAGACTTTCAGAACAAGGCACACCCTTTGGAAACAGGCACCGATGATGGAGCCCTGACTCCCTGTTCGAATTAATGAGAAGTGTGCAAAGCTCAGTGGAGCCTTGGCTAGGGTGTTTTATTATACAGAAGGCCTTCCCCACCTTCCCTCCTTTAGATTTTAGGAGACCCGGACAAGACACTCCACATCTATTGGGTCCCATAAGACCCAGCTGACCTAAAAGGGGAAAGTGAGAATTCTGTAAGACATGATAGCCATGATGAGTCAGAGAAGAGAAAAAGCACTTCTCGGATGACAGGAGAGAGCAACTGGAAGAGAATATAGAACAACCAAAAATACTTTTAAAACATCCAGATGAAGTACTAGAGACATTCCAGAAACTGCCTAAACGCTATTAGCTTGCATCTAAGTAGAAAAAATTGCCTGCCTAAAACCTATGTGGAAAATAGCATTTATAATAGCTTTTAATCCAACAACAGCAAAGATGAGAAATGAAAGAAAATGCCATTCCTTAAAAAAAAAAAAAAGAAAGAAAGAAAAGAAAAGAATATTAGCCGGTTTTCTTTTTAAAGTCCACTATGTAGTTTCTGTGGAGTTACATATAACACAAACTGGTCCCTTACCACTTCAGTAGGCTTCTGCTCACACAGTGAAAGAAAACAAACAAGAAAGGAGGATAAGTAACAATAAGACACAAATATTTTTACCTAGCAGACCCTTGATAAGCTCAAAGACTAAGCAAGAATATAAGATAGGAAATTCATTCAGACCGACACTACTCCCTTCCCTTCATATCCATACCCAATCAAACACCAAATCTCATCTTCTCCCCTCCAACTTCTCCAACTCAGTTCTTGGCCTCACCATTGCCGCTTCCTTGAAATGGGCAGTCAGTCCTACTTCAGGCAGCCTTTGCAGCCTCCAGCCTGGCCCTTCTCCATACTGAACTTGCATTCGTGTTTGTAAATGAAAACTGAGTTGAGTGCTTCAATCACTTCGATAATACTACATAAAAGTCAGAGTAAAATCAAAATGACCTTAAGTGATGTGAGAGTCCTTTGTACTTTGCCTGCCTCTTCAGTCTTATCTTCTACAAATCCTCCACAAGCTCAAGGCCAAACTGAACGTGGAGATCTACTGTCTGGCCTATGGAACATTCTTTTCTCTCTGCCTAGAACACCCTCGCTGTCAGTCCTTTTCTTATATCTGGATTATTCCTGTTCTTCCTTTTGGATTCTGCTTCAGATAGTATCTTCTCCAGGAAGCCCTCTCTGACCCCTTACACAGACAGATAGGCAGAGAGGCGGACATCACAAACCCAGTAGGCATTCTGCCCCAGAATATTGTATGTACTCTTAGCACAATACCATACTGCAATTTCTGCTTCTCTGTCTCTCCATTAAACTCAAAGATCACTGAGACTGGGAGCCCTCCCATTATTCTCACAGATATCAGGCTCTCAGAAAATACTTATGAAGAGAATGAGTGTGTTGGAGTTGCAGGGAAAGATGTTAGGGAGGAGATAGAGTTCTAAATCAGTTTCAGAAGAACTTAACCAGGGAAAATGGACTAGGGAGGACTTTCTAATAATTTTTATCTTCAACAGAGCCTCCTACAATGTAAATATCCTAAATGGTTCTCACCAGAAGGAATTCATTGTTTATCACCAAGCATGTTCCAATTTAACGCTAATCTCCATATCAGTAAGATAGAATTCTGAAGGGGATAAACTTTTGGAGAATGAAAGAAACCAAAGCTCATTCTTTCTCAACTAGATTCTTCCATTTTATTCTCTTCAAATCTGTCAAAACAAAAATTTTAACACTTGGTGGGGGGGAGGGGCTTGTTTCCAAAACATTAAGTACTTTATTGTGAGTAAAATAAAATCCTTGCCCCTCAGAAACAGTGGCTCATCGCTATAGCATGAGTCCCCCTACCTTCAGCTGACACTTCACATTTCTTCATCTTCTTTTCCATTTTTATCTTTTCTTATTTCTTCTTGTACCCTTTCCAGTTCCATGGGATGTTATATATGCACAGATAAGCCAGTTTTATTGTTATTGCTCTGCCTTTCCACATCTTTTAACTTTTTCCAGAATACTCTTCCCCTTTCTTGAACTGTGAATAATTCAAATTCTTACCTCCTCTGTGCAAATATTTCTATGTCCTCCAAAAGTGAGTTGATTCTCCCATCTCCATCCTCCTACAGCTCTCTGTCTCTACTCAAATATAATACTTCCTAAGGATTGCTAGTTTCATGGAATGCCAGTCCGTCATATAGGGATCAAGGGTTTCCATTTTCAATAAGTTGTGAACTATTTGGCTAAAGAGGCACCATTTCTATAGCATTTCTGAATTCTTATATGGGCTGTGAAACTTCAATAGAGATAATGGTTTGATATATTTTCCAAATTCACATAGTCATGGAATTCTTGAAGACAGGAATGCCTTTCTTCACAAAACACTACTTGTAGGGCTAGTGTTTTGCAAAATATTTTAGAAAATGGGGCTTATTTTGGGCTTATTTATCAGTCTTCCTAAAGAGTCTATATTCTCATTAAGAATAGGGCCAATTTCTTTACAACCTCAGTGATCAGTACACAGTAGTTAATGTATATCAAATTATTTATAGAAAAAAGATATGGGTGGTGAAAAAAAAATAGTAAGAAGGATAGGCAGGCCCATGTATCTCTATTGACAGAAGAAAATACACACTTATATATATCACCACCAACCCACCCAGGCCAATGTAATATGACTTTGTTTCCAGTCACAGAAACCCAACTCTAACTTTTACAGAAGAAAAATGTGTCAGCAATATAGCTGAATATTAGAGTAAGTGGCAGAATTGATGGGAAGGTCAAAAATATCTAGGACCTGGGGCAAATCATAAGAAAGTCCATGTTCCTGGGACATACACTTTCTCTCTGAATCTGTCTTCCTTCATTTCAACACCATTACTCTTTGCATGTATGTATCCTCTAACTAAAATAGGTTACACAGAATGGCCAAAAAAACACAGGAACCATAGCCAAACCTTATCAGGTAGTGTGAGACTTTTTCTCTCTGTGTCTAGATACTAATGTCACTTAAGGACTCCTCTCCTCCTTGCACCATTCATGAGTCCATGCTTAGGACCAATTCCTATTGCCAGGGAGATAGATAACAAAAACACTGCCTGATCACAATTCCAGCCATTTCTGTGTTCAGGAGCCTAGGTACATTACCCCCAAAGGGGAGAGAGAAAAACTCAATGAAAAGACCAGAGAAGAGCCACCACCATCCTGTCCAGTTAGTTAAACATGGTTCAACTATTATATAAGGTCATGCAGACACTTGACCCTTGGCAGCAAAGGAAAAGAAGTTGTTGTTGTTGTTGAAAGAGCAGTGACACATTCTGTTTGGGCTTCAAGCATCTCTCTCCCACTGTGAAGAAAGAGAGTTTCCAAAAGCAGAGCAGAGGGATATAGAGAATATATGCTTAGTTTATTGAAGCAGAAAGATGCTGAGTGTGTCCTTAAAATGCAAATATATGAACCCTTTTAAAGCCCCTGGAAGCTAGGTAATGAGAGAAACACTATCTAATAGGTTAACCATGTCAACTTAGGTGTTTATTTCATGTTTAATTTTCTGGTAGAGAGCACAATTTGACACCCAGAGCACCCATAAATTCTGCATAAAAATAGGCTGAGTTATGGACACACTCAATAGTTAGGTGGTTACCTGAGAGAAGGGGAGGAGTGGGGAGGGAGAGTTGGGGCGGGGGGGCAGGGGAGTGGGCACCAGCCTCATGGACACACTCAATAGTTTGGTGGTTACCTGGGGAGGGGGAATGGGGGGGAGGGAGAGTTGGGGGGGAGGTGGGAGTGGACGCCCGATATATGGTGATGGAAGGAGAGTTGATTCTGGGTGGTGAGCACATAATGTGATGCATAGGTGATGTGATGTGGACTTGTACATCTGGAAACTATCTAATTGTTACCAGTCAATGTCACCCCAATAAATTTACAATAAAATTAAAAAAAATAGTCTGAGTTATACACAAGACTTAAAATCAACATAAATCTAACATGATTTAATACTTATCTTTTCCTCTATACCAGGAAAAACTTAGGAAGAACCACAGAGATTCTACTTTCCTATATGGCTTACCTAGAGTTTTCAAGCCATTAAGGGAGAAGAGTTTAATTTTTTTAAAGATTTATTTTTATTGTTTTTGACAGAGAGACAGAGACAGAGAGAAGGGGAAGAGCCCAGAGCAGTCTCCATAGTTGACAGCATTGGTTTTCCATATAGTTTCACTCCACAGGTGGGCACAGGGCTACGCAGGGCAGGAACTGGGCTGGGAGCCTCCCACATAGGCCCCAGCAAGAACTGAACTGGGGGCACACCCAGTTCAGCATATGGGTCTACCTGGGCCTGAGCCAGGATTTGATCCTCAGGCTCTGGGACTGCAAAGTGAGCGCTTAACTCACTGAGCCATCCCAGCTTCGTCAAGTTTAATTTTTAAAAAAACAGAAAAATGAAGAATTATAATTAGAAAAAAATTGCCTCACTCAGAACTGCACTTCAAGATGCTTGAATGGATGGTCTAAATAAGTTGAGGCATCCATTAGTTTCCAAATGGAATTAAAATGTATTGAGTGCTATTAAATCTAAAGGCCTCCAGCCAGCTGGAATAGAATGAGCACCATCAGGCTCTAAACAGGTAGTGCAGACAACATAAAACCAGGAAAGATGATGACATTTTTGCTGACCAAAAAGAAGAAAACTGAAATCTTCAAAACCACTAGCACTTTATTACAGCTCATTATACTAATATTGCTGTTTACTCCCAGCCTGCATAATAGGGGGTCCCTTTGGATTCAGCATAGCACAATAGCCCAATTCTAATCCTCCACTCTGCCCCTTCCCACAGGTAGCCCTTTTTCTCTGCCATTTGCTGCATGCAGCACAGATGACCTGTGGTAATTGCTAAAGACATTTTCACCCATATTTTTCAGCAAATGTAATTTTCTTTGGCTGCCACCCCGTCCTCTCCCAGCCCTGTTGTGACAACAAACTCCGATAATCATGCTACTAACATTCAGACAGAGATCAAGTAAATGCAACACGCTGTATCACAACTTTTGACTTTCCGCTTTGTACTTGCTTGGGTGCACATATTATCATTTGAGAAAATGAAAAACTTTTTTTTTTTTTCCTCCCTCTAAAGAAAATAGTTTTTGGCCTGGGGTGATGCTGGTAGAATTGTCCTGAGTTGGAAAAAAAAAAAGTCTTCACATAATTTGGCTCTAACAAAAATTCTTAAAAACACACACATTAAATGCTTTTCTGTAATGCACATTTCCAAAGCATCCTATGATTAAAATACTCATTAATTATGGTCTTGAAAAAATAGTCCTTGTTTTTAAGACTATTTTTCAAATACTTTGAGTCTTTTTTTTTTAGATTACATTGTTTTGAGAGAAGGTGAGAGATAAAGAGAGAAGGGAGAAGGGCCCAGAACAGTCTCCATAGTTGTACATCATTAGTTGTGACATGGTTTCATTCCACACAGGTGGATGTGGAGCCACACGGGGTGGGAACTGAACTGGGGGTCTCCTGCATGGGAGACAAGAACCTTTACCTTAGGGCTTAGTGGTGACCAGTTCTGCTACAGTCCAGCATGTGGGTTTACACGGGCCAGAGCCAGGATTCTATCCCCAAACCTCATGTTTGCAAGGCAAGTGCTCAACCTGTTGAGCTATCCTGGCATCCCAAATACTCTGAATCTTTAAAGTAATTCATTTTTTGAAGTAAGAGATGGAGGTAGAGGAATAAAAGAGGGAAAAGCTATAAACAAGGATAACATGACACATTGCTCCAAAACTTACTGTCATAAGACAAACTACAAGTTATGTTCATTCACCCTTTGGGTCAAAATTCAGAGACGACACAGCAGAGATGGTTTATCACTGTTCCCTGTTGGATGAAGCCTCTGCTGGAAGACTTGAAGCTCAAGGCTTTGAACAGAGTGACTTCATTTTATCCAGATTTTTAATCAAATATTCTATCTAACGTATCCTTTTGTCCTATAAACATTTCTTGTTTTAGAGTTAGGTTTACTTTTCTTTGTGGCACTCTCTGTCTCATATTTATCTTCCCAAAAATAATTATACATTTGTATTATTCTTATTTATTTTCTATTTTCTCCACCATTGTAAGTACTTCATGAGGGCAGGAAAAAAATAATCTTTTATCAATGTTAAAAGAATGCCATAACATGCTAAAAGACATGACAAAAATAAACGTGAATAAATGGCATAGTCATAAAAAAGAAAATGAGGTAAGGTGTTTAGCTCAAGCCTAAGGCTCTGATTTGCATAGTAAAGAATTTTAATCATGAAATTGGGTGATGCTATTTGTGATACTCTCCAACAGATTCCCTAGATGTATTGTTAGTTTTTTTTCAAGGTTAGGGACAATTAGAAATTGTAAAAGCAAACCTAGAGGTGCAATATAAAAAGTACCTAGTGAGGATCTAAACTAAAGTGTTAATTCTTATGCACAGAGCTTTCTGCTCATCCCCAGCTTGAGTGACTGAATGCCTCCAACTTTGGAAATAGGCAGGTCACCACAGATAAAAACAAGAGAGGTGACAACACAGTAATAACTTTTAGTATAGTGGAATGACACGGGCCGTGTGATGGTCAAGGAAAAAATATGGATAAAGCAATAGGAAGCCCCGCAGTGGAGCCAAGATCATGAACCATCAAGAGAGCAACCATTTCCTAAATGCTTATAGGTAACAGGTACTGCAGGTGCTATGGAACGACTTGGGTGAGCTAAATCCATTCATTTCCCAAATCTATTACCATTCCTTAGCTCGTGCACACGGTTTAAGCAAATAAAGTTTTTTAAACAGGACACAAAAGGAAAAGAAAAACTGATTTATTAGATGTCTTAGAACATAGCGAGACAGGGTAGTTAGTGGAACCTAGGCAGTTGAGGGGAAGGGGTCCCAGCAGTCTAGTTAGTCATGACACTCATCTTGGAATGTAGCACAGAAACAGGACAGTCAGATAACAAAGATGCAAGAGGGGATGGCACCAGGATGCACTGTCCAAGGCCCCTCAAGTAAGACCAGATTAGGATTCAAGATAAGACGTCACCTGGCTCAGTCTGAACCTATTCTATGTGACTAACTGGGTATGACACCTAACAAGTTAGAAATTAACAGCAGGCACAGAACAATAGCTTCAAGGCATATAAAAGATATATGAGGATAGCCCCTAAATGTAGAACTGGGCATTCCAGTTTAGGGTGTCCCCTCTAGCCAGAGAGCTTTCCTTCTTTCCAACAAACTTTGCTGCTTCACCTTCCCTGTGGAGTCTGCATTCTCATTCTTCAAGTTTGTGAGACCACGAACACAACACCGTTCATAATTGTTCCTGCATCAATCGGGGGGAAGATAGCAATAAGGCCAATCTCCAAACCCATTTCACCTACTCTTTCATCCTTGGTTTCAAGAATTGGGCATGTCATTCTTTGGGATGGAAGTACTTATGGAAGGCCTAGTGGGATGATTCTTCTAGAGACATCTTTCCCATTCCTGGAAGAGCTAAAGGATTTGAGTAGGGTCTTGGGGCTTTTTTCTTGATGAGTTAATGTAATAAAATTGAAATAGTTCCATTCTGTATCAAGATTTCAGAGATTTCTGTCTACCTGAGAAGAACCAGACTCCCTGGTACTTTTTCCCAAGGGTAACACACTAGAAAGAGTGGTAGGAAAAATTCCTCGTAGCATTATTTCATCCTAAGACTCAGGAGAAAAGACAGAAGATGGTATTATATATCTGCTACTTTATCGTATTTACAAATTCAAAGGGGAGGGGGGAGTGGACATGACTCTGGCAGTGTTCTGTTGACTGGCACAAAATTATTTTTAAATTTTCTGGCATGTATGCAAAGTCACCATCGAAAACCCTGGAACTGATGTATTACTAATTCATTTTCTTCTATCGGGAGTAAAATAAAAGTATTTAAAAATATATTGTAACACTAGGCAACGTGGGCATAAACCGTTTGGTTTCAGGGAAAGCACAGTTTGTGGGGAGTTAAGACTTGCATCTTGTCATTGTCCGGCCTACCTCCACCTCAGAGTCCTGTATCTTCCTAAAGGAGAAGGGAAACTAATGTTTTTCAGATATGTCTCTCAGAGTCTCTTAACTGTGATTATTCTAATACAGAGAGAAATTCAAGAATGAACAATCACAATAATTGGTACTCTTCCCATTTGAGACAGGGACACTTTCCCAGGGTAGCAAAATAGGAAAGCTCAAACCTAACATCTGCAACCTTAACCCTGAACTATTGTTATATCAAGAGGAGTGAAAAAGGAGATCCAAGATGGTGGCATGAGAGGAGAACGCCGATAACTGCCTGGGAAGGGCCTTGTGAGCAGAGGGGAATCCACAGGGGAAACCCTGAGGAGAAACCTCAACTAAGAGAACCACACAACACGGAACAACACACAAAGGTTAGAGAAAAAAGGGGAGAGCAGGAGAGGGAAAGGGAAGCAGCGGTTCGGGGACAGAGACTCGGAGCGCGGCCCGGGGCTGGCAAAAACAAAGGGGGGTTGGGGGACTACGGTCAGTGGAGCTGGATCGAGGGCGGGCTGGAAGCCGAGACCTAGGGAGCGTGGAAGCCCCACAAGACTGTGGACAATTTAACATCCGAACTCAAGGGACAGCACGCAGTGCCCTAATCAGATCACAGAGCCTAAAGTGGAACAGGGACTGTGGAGCAGGGCGGCGGCACTTCCCGGCGGGCGGGGTGAGAGCAGGGCACCA
>PVKE010038057.1:0-15619 GCA_004027555.1 Craseonycteris thonglongyai
ATGTACCACAATGTTCATCCCAGTGCTGTTCATGGTGGTCAAGTTATGAAGCAACCAAAGTATCCTTTGATAGATGACTGAATTAAAAAGCTGGGGTACACATATACAATGGAATACTACCCAGCGATAAGAAAAGATGAAATATGGCCATTTGCAACAACATGGATGGACCTTGAGATCATCATGCTAAGCGAAATATGCCAGATGGAAAAAACCACGAACCATATGACTTCACCCGCATGTGGAATATAAAACTGAATGCAACAGAGAATAAAAACCTCACAGACACAGTCAATAGTTTAGTTAGTGGTTACCTGAGGATAACAGGGGAAAGTGGGAGTGGGGGGGGGGGGCGGCAAACATTGGTGATAGGAGGAAAACTAGCACTGTGTGATGAACACATAATACAACGCATGGACAAAACACTGTAGAATTGTACAACTGGAACCTATGTAATTTTTACTAACCAATGTCACCCCAATACATTTCACAATACAAATTATTATTATTTTCTGTGAGTTTTATGCTTGAAGGACAACCTGGCTAGATATAAAATCCTTGGCTCCTTTGTTTGTTCCTTGAGTATTTTATGGACGGTTCACCATTGTTTTGGGGCCTGGACTGGCACTACAGACAAATCTGAGGCCAGGTTGACTGACTTGATCTTTTTATCTGATTGATGAATGCATTCTTTTTAAAAAATAACTAATGCACTAAAAGAGAACTTTCATAATGTCTTTATGAATTTTCATTTGAAACAGTATTTGAGAGGGAAGCCGGATGGTTCAGTGGGTTAAGCACTCACTTTGCAGCCCTGGGGACCGAGGACCAAATCCCGGCCCTGGCCCGTGGGGACCCATACGCTGAACTGGGGTGTACTTCCCATACAGGAAGCCCCCAGTTCAGTTCTTGCCCCTCATTCAGCTGCTGGCTCCAGGGGGCGTGTCTCCCATGCGGGAAGCCCCCAGCCCAGTTTCTGCCCTACACGGCCCCAGCCCACCTGTGTGGACCGAAACCATGTTGAAAACAGATGACGTACAACTATGGAGCCTGCTCGGGGCCCTCCCCCTTCTCTCTGTCTCTCTGTCTCTGTCAAAAACAATAAAATAAATCTTTAAAAAAAGTGATGTAAACACCTACCTTACAGGTTTTAGAAAAGATCAGGTGAGCTCACTGATTGGAAGTTCCCCTATAAATCATAAAATGCTACAGACATACAAGTATGATTGTACAGGTAGTAACCACAGCAGCAGTAGTAGCAAGATTCCAGGCACCAGATTAAAACCAGTCATGGATATAAATCTGTCTGGTCATGTCTGGCTAATTGTTGGAACAGGTGGTCAGCAGTTTATTTGCATAAGAGACAGAGATGCTCCTGGGAATTACGTCATTTTGGGGATAGAAAGCAGCACAGTGAATTTGACACAGTAACAAAACTACCGGAGATGATTAATTAATGATGCAGCAGCTGGAGACCACAGAAATCTAATCTCAGTCATAAAGATCTGAAACGAATACCAAAAGCCTTGGTCACTGACAGACAGTAGTGATTCTGAGTACAGAATGGTGGCAGTCATTTGAACTTACCCTTCCATCTGAAGGATTCTCGAGTCATTAGTAGAAAAGGTGTTTGTAATGAAACTCTAGATGGTTTATGTTTTTGATCCTAGAAAACATTGGGCCACCCGCACCATGCTCTCGGTATCTCTCTAATGGGAGGTAGCACACACAGTGGAGATTACAAAGTGCCAAGAAGTATTGGTACATTAAAGGGCACCAGGGATATTGGGGTGGAGTATTGGGGGAGTAATTGGGGAAACATACAAAGGTGAATAAGAGAGAGTTCCTGAGCTGACAAGTATTATGTATGCCTCTCCACTGTATATCTCTTTTAGCTTGGGAGACAGCATTAACATTCTAGAACCACTGAGACAAATAAACACAAACCAATTAAGGCAAACCTACCGCAAGTGCGTGTGCATGCATTAATTATTATTTTTTAACTAAAAATAACTTGCAGACCAGCAGAGGTTTGTGGGCCACAATTTGAACATCTATGAATTCAAGAATAAGTAATTCCTGTTCTTATACTCACACATGTGCATGTGCACATCCTCACTTTTCTCCTATGAATTTTTCTGTATTGCTACATTGAGGTTTCCAAGTGTTTATATCTAAGAGAACTTTCCATTCATAATGAGATCATGAGAAGGACCTGGCTTCTTCTATTGCTCCATTTTTTTAATACTTTTTTTTATTGTTTTTGACAGAGAGAGAGAGAGAGAGAGAGAGAGAGAGAGAGATACAGAGACAGAGAGAGAACTGAACTGGGGAAACTGCCCAGCTCAGCACATGGGTCCGCACAAGCCGGGGCCAGGATTCGATCCTCAGTCCCCGGGGCTGCAAAGTGAGCGCTTAACCCACTGAGCCATCACGGCTTTCCCTATTGCTCCATTTTCATTGAGAGTCTTCCTAAACAAGAAAAAAATACTATGATTGTTAAAAATAAAAATAAACCCATGTATATATAGTACCACATTGTTTTTCAGAATTTTCTTGCAGCAAAAATATAAATAAATAAATAAATAAATAAATAAACTTCAAGCCTACAGGAAACCTTGTTGGGTCAGCTGCCATCATGAATGACACAGTGACTATCCGGCCCAGGAAGTTCATGACCAATAGACTACTTCAATGGAAACAAATGGTCATCAACATCCTTCACCCTGGGAAGGCGACGTACCTAAGACAGAAATTCGGGAAAAACTCACCAAAATGTGCCAGACCACACCCGATGTCATGTTTGTATTGGAATTCAGTACCCAGTTTGGAGGTGGCAAGACAACTGGCTTTGGTGTGCTTTATGATTCCTTGTGTTACACAAAGAAAAGTGAACCCAAACGTAGACTTGCAAGACGTGACCTGTATGAGAAGAAAAGGACCTCAAGGAAACAGTGAAAGGAACGCAAGAACAGAGTGAAGAAAGTCGAGGAGACTGCAAAGGCCAATGTTGGTGCTGCAAAAAGAAGCAGTAAAGATTCGTCAGTGACTTTTTCTGTGGTGATTGAGCAGATTTTTCATAAGAGGACTAATAAACAAAGAAGGTTTATGTAAAGAAAAAAATTTTGTTGGTACTGTAGAACTCTATTCCTGGAACCTATGTAATTTTTATTAAGCAATGTCACCCTAATTAATTTAACAATAAAAAAAAAATCTTTGTTGAATGCAAATCTTTGGTTCTTGGAAACCTGGAGCTTCTCTTCTCTAGCTTGACTCTCTAGAAGACACTTTTTTTTTTTAAGATGTATTTTATTGTTTTTGACAGAGATAGAAAGAAACAGAGACAGAGAGAGACAGAGAGAAGGGGGAGGACCCAGAGCAGTCTCCATAGTTGTACGTCATCAGTTTTCAACATAGTTTCATTCCACACAGGTGGGCGGGGGCCTCGCAGGGCAGGAAC
This sequence comes from Craseonycteris thonglongyai, assembly GCA_004027555.1. Classification (NCBI taxonomy): domain Eukaryota; kingdom Metazoa; phylum Chordata; class Mammalia; order Chiroptera; family Craseonycteridae; genus Craseonycteris; species Craseonycteris thonglongyai. Next base: position 3,461 of record PVKE010038057.1, read on the forward strand.
CGGGCCAGGGGCCTCCCCCATGGGAGGCACACCCCCTTGAACCAGGAACTGAACCGGGGAGGGGGGAGGGGGGATAACTGATCTGGGGGCCTCCTGCATGGGAAGCACACCCTAGTTCAGCATATGGGTCCACATGGGCCAGGGCCAGGATTCGATCCTTGGTCCCCAGGACTGCAAAGCAAGTGCTTAACCTGCTAAGCCATCCCAGCTCCCCCTAGAAGACACTTTCTACACATGCATATCCCCATTGTGAGTCTACATATGAACAACATGGAGAAGACACTAAAATTGCTATGTCTCCCTTCTGTCTTGCTTTTTAGTCTTCACTTACATCCCATGGTGAGAGACACAAATTGAATGATTATTATTTATGATGCAAAATTAGAAGAGTAATGGTAAGAATGTAGATTCTTCTAACCACAATAAGCTGTTATTTGTGAAGAAACCACTCATATTGTAGATACTGGCTATAATAAAGAAAAATGATTAAAATTATTACACAAGCATCACATGTCAGCTGGGCACTGGGCAGCCTCATAGGGCCCCGTTCACATGTCTGGTAGTGGGCAGGGCCAATGGGAGTTACGAATCTACATATTCCTTGTTATCCAGCTAACCTGGGTTTTTTCACGTGGCCCCGGGGTTCCAAAGGCAGAAAGAGGGAAACTCCATTGCCCAATAAGTTTTCAAGCCAACGTTTGATGTTTACTGATGTCTCATTGGCTAAATCAAGTGTAAAAGTACACGACCGAAGGGTACAGATGGGGGAAAGAAATATTTTGTGGCCATTTTCATAATTTACAATATGTTGTGATTGTCATTCTATTGTAGACACCAGTGTCATAGCAACCCATTCTGGTCTACTACCCAATACTCGAGGCAACCCAGTGGGGGCATGCAGAAATTTTCTGATGCCATTTAAGAACCAAAGGCAGCTTCGGAGTATTAGCTCTAGTTTTGTCTAGCCACTCCATTATCCCTTGTATCTGAGGCAAATGGGGAAATGACCCTATCTCATCTTTATCTTCAACCTTTTTTAAATACCCGCTGTGTCTTTCAGGAATTTTAGTTGTAGACAACAGGATTCATCGACTAATTTAGCACAAAATGCATATTAAAATATGTTAGACAGACACTCTGAAAGGACCACAGAATGGACCTACATGCTAAACTCTCAGGATCAAAGTATCACGAGTTAATACAGCCTGAAAAGGCACAATTTGATCCCAGACCCACCACGCTGGTCTTTGATACTGAATGCCAGAAATTCCACAACAGGTGAAGGACGACCAAACGGGTCAGCCTCCGTACTTCCCAGATGGTCGCATCTTCCCACATGCAACCATTCACCTATGTTGCTGCCTCCAAGCTGTCCACTCCTGTGAAAAAACTGAGTCATAGGCAGAACTCTGGAGGCAAGAAAATGTCGTTTTTACATTTCCAGCTTTCACGGTACAGGAAAGTAAGCTAGAAAGCAGTTGCAGTGGACCCTGTCTGCACTCTCTTGTAGCTTCCTGTTGTAAAATCCACGATTACAGACGGGAGATCAGTATGCATGACTGACCACATGCTCCTCCTACATCCATCTCTCTACCTTTCCTATAATCTCATGAGCTTGAAGGGAATGGCTTCCTACTTTCTCTTTTGTGTGTATTTGACCTAAACATGGGGATACTGAGCCTTAACGGTAGATGGGGGATTTGGGGGTTGGTTCCCTAGAAGCATTCCCTGAGGCAAAGATCCATGTGCAAATGGTTTATGAAGGAAGTGCTCTTGGGATAAACTGGTTTTAAAAAAGTGCAAAGGGGAAGCCAGGATGGCTCAGTGGGTTAAGTGCTCGCTCTGCAGCCCCAGGGTTTGAGAATGGAGCCCTGGCCCCGGCCTGTGTGGACCCATATGCTGAATTTGGATGCACTTCCCACATGGGAGGCCTCCAGTTTGGGTCTCACTGGGGCGAGCTTCCCATGTGGGAGGACCCTGGTTTAACCCTCAGCTGTCAAGACCATGTCTCCTATGCGGGGGGCCCCCAGACTAGTTCCTGCCCTGCGTGGCCCCCCACTCACCTGTGTGGAACAAAACTATGTTGAAAACTGATGACATACAACTGTGGAGACTGTTCTGGGCCCTCCCCCTTCTCTCTGCCTCTCTCTCTATCTGTGTCTCTGTCTCTGTCAAAAACAATAAAATAAATCTTTTTTTTTTTAATGTGGAAACAGAACAGCAGGATCAGGAAGTGGTAGAAAGAAAGCAAGGTTGTGATTGTAGGAAAACGTTTAAGAAGACTGCTGCAGCCTGATCCCATGGGGCGACGCTGAAAGTGTGTGTAATGCCTCAGAGTTTGTCCCAATTAAAAACTAGGAGGCTGGGCTTTCCTACTAGTGCACTCTTCAGTTGTTGGCTAATCACCATATCTCAATCCTTTCAGGCTGCTATAACAAAAATGCCATAGACTGAGTGAATTCAATAACGAACATTCATTTCTCAGTTTTGGAGGCTGGGGAGTCTAAGATCAAGACACCAGCAGATTCAGTGACTAATGAGAGCCTGATTCTTATTCAGAGACAGCCATCTTCTTGCTGTGTCCTGACACAGCAAAAGAGACCAGAGAGCCCTCTGGGGTCTTTGTTATGTAAGGGCACTGGTCTGATTCGTGAGGACTCTGCTCTCATGACCTAATCACTTCCCAGAGGCCCCCACCTCCTAATACTATCAACTTGGGTGTTAGACTGTCTCATTATCCATATCATGCAGTTCCCTGGGCCTGGATTTTTAATATATGTGACGGTACGTAGCTTGGCATTCAACATCCATTCAACCCTCCTCCTATACTGCAGTAGCAAAAAGCAAAACCGGAGCTTCCTTGCGATAAGAATTCTGGGTGTGATTTCAAAGCGGGCCATCAGATGCCTCCCAGCAAAATTTAAAAAGTGGAAGTGAGACAGAGCTTCTGCTGTTGATGCCATTTCTGGTGGCCAGCAGGGTTTTGAAGGCATTTGTTTCCTGTGGCAACATGAACAGAGGCCTGGGGATCCAGTCATAATGTTGAAAGGCAGGAAGCAGGCCATTTGTTTTGCCTGTGTGGATCGTAGCAGGAATGGCGCAGCTCCGGAGCTCATAGCAGCAGCTTCCTGATTAAGAGTGTGGCAATAACAGCATCATTCTGGAGCCAGGAACCTCCTGACCATGTAAGGGCAGCAGCTGTCAGGTTGGTCAGGTTTGGTGGTGAGTCACGGAAGTTGTTACTGAAAGCTCAGACTAGTGTGTTTTTCTTCAGCTCTCCCCACAAGTCTATAATCTCTTCCTGCGTGAATTAAACTGCAGCCTGTTCTGTACAACTGAACCCTGACCTAAACAATATGCTAAAAGGGAATTATACCAATTTAAATCTTGTTCTCTTTCAAAAACATCAATATGCTTTTCTTCTGTGTGGGTTTATATTATGTGATTTTTGTTTTACTTGGCTGGATGACCAAACCAACTGAAAATATTTCGCACTTCAAAAAAATCTATTTTAGGGGAAGCCAGGATGGCTCAGTGGGTTAAGCGCTCACTTTGCAGCCCCAGGGACCGAGGGTCGAATCCCAGCCCTGCCTGTGTGGATCCATATGCTGAACTGGGGAGTTCCCCCAGTTCAGTTCTCACCAGGGTGAGACCCTGGCCCAGTTCCTGCCCTGTGCAGCCCCGCGCCCACCTATGGAATGAAACTATGTGGAGAAGTGAATGATGTACAACTATGGAGACTGTTCTGGGCCCTCCCCCTTCTCTCTGTCTCTGTATCTCTCTCTCTCTCTGTCAAAAACAATTAAAATCAGTCTTTTTAAAAAATCTCTTTTAGTAGCCATAACTTGAACATTGATTTTTTTTTTTTAATCTCTGCGTTCTTGCTGTAAACAGTCCCATTTCCTCATCACTACACATACGGATGCATCAGGCCAACTAAAAGTGTCATGTACATATAAACACAAAAAGGTAAAGTTTTTGTGTATAAACCAATGTGTGAAGCCCACTGATACATTTTAAAGTAATCTGTTATGTATATTTATAAGCATTTCTTTCTTTTTTTAAAATATATTTTTATTTATTTACTTATTTTTGACAGAGAGAGAGAGAGATACAGAGACAGAGAGAGAACTGAACTGGGGGAGCTCACAGTTCAGCATATGGTTCTGCGCGGGCCGGGCCGGGATTCGATCCCTGGTCCCGGGGCTGCAAAGTGAGTGCTCAACCCACTGAGCCATCCTGGCTTCCCCTATAAGCATTTCTTTAGGATACATTCTCAGAAATGAAATTGCATCATGGACATTTTTCACTATAAATTTTTTTTTAAGATTTATTTTTATTGTTTTTTGATAGAGAGATGGAAAGAGAGATACAGAGACAGAGAGAGAAGGGGAGGGCCCAGAGCAGTCTCCATAGTTGTGCATCATCAGTTCTCAACATAGTTTCATTTCACACAGATGGGCGGGGGCCATGCAGGATGGGAACCAAGCCAGGGCCTCCTGCATGGGAGACACACCCCCACAAGCTGGGGGCTGAACCGGGGGCCTCCCACATGAGAAGCTCACCCCAGTGAGAACTGAACTGGGGGGCTCCTGCATGGGAAGCATACCCCAATTCAGCATATGGGTCCACACGGGCCAGGGGTGGGACTCGATCCTCAGACCCTGGGGATGCAAAGCAAGCACTTAACCCACTGAGCCATCCCGGCTTCCCACACTCTGAATATTTACTCCATGTCTTTCCTAAAGTTTTGCACCAATGTATTTTTCTTCCACACTGTAAGATTCTTTTCAAGTATTCATCTATTGCACATATGCCCCAAATAGAAATCCTGACAAAGAATTTCTTTGTGTATGTGTGCTACTTTGATTAATAAATTCTGGTCTCTTAATATTGCCTGAATTTGCAGTTTTTAGGTCACTGGGATACTTGAACCTTTTACAATATTTACTTGATTAAATTGATTTCCATTTGTTAATGAAGTCTTTAAAGCCTGAGAGACTTTGTGGGTAGAGTAAAAAATCACCACCATCTGGACTTGACTTTAATGTTCAATTTATCAAATGTACATGTATATGTCTGGTGAACAAAACTGGAAAGGTCACTTTCTCTTAAAGACATAGAGATTAAATGCTGTCTTAATTAACTTTCCTTAAATAATTTAAGCTGCAATAACAAATTAGTGTGACTGATTCTTTGGAACTCTCAGACACCTTCCCAACAGTTTGAACATTTCAAACACTCTCAACGGCAGAGAGACCATAAATAAATACAGTAATTAGAAAACCTATAAAACCTATTCCTACAAAATGCCTCCTCAAGTTCCAGTTTCGGTATCAACGAAGATGCTGAACTAGGACGACTGGCTTCCTTGGCCAAGATTGATCTCTGAAACACAGTAGCAGGGTATGGAGAAAACTGTGAGAAACCTTCAGAGGTTCAGACCCCTGGCATGGGTGTTTTCAGCAGTTAAACTGGGGCAGTATGCAAACAATGCTGAAGATCTATGGAAAATGGATACAGAATGACTAATCTCCGCACTCACTTCCACACTCCACCCCCAGCCTGTAGGGCTGGCGTCTACTCCAGATGTTCTGTAGTTGGGGGAGGGAGTTGCAGAAGGGGAAGCTTTGACATGAAGAAATAGGTTGGTGGAGTGAGGAGTAATTAAATCTGGGGGCTCCTCACTCTGTGGGGGTTTATTTCCTCCATAGTGACTCCTTGCACTCATTTGAGCTGACACATTGAGATCTGGTGGCTGACCCTTTCCTCAAGGCCATTGCTGGGAAAAGGAGCCCGTACTGCAAGGAATACGAGTCCACAGGTTCCACACAAGCCACAAGTATCTGGAGATCTCAATCTTCAATCGTCACACATATTACTAAGAGAAATAAGCCCCTCTAAAAGGGTATGTACGCTATGATTCCAATTATGTGACATTCTGTAAAGGGCAAAGCTATGGAGACAATAAAAAGATCAGTGGGTTCCAGGGATCAGCAGAGATGACCAGGCAGAGCACACAGGATATTTCAGGCAGTGAAAAATATTCTGTATGATACTGTAATGGTAAATACATGTCATTCTATTTTAGTCAAAACCCAAAGAACGTATAGCACCTAGAGTGAACCCTAATGTAAACTATGAACTTTGGGTAATAACAATGTGTCAGTGTAAGTTCATAGATTGTAACAAATGTACCACTGGCCTGTTGGATATTGATGTGGGGAAACCATTTGAGTACAGGGTCGGGTGATATATGGGAACTCTGTCTTTACTGCTCAATGTTACTTTGAACCTAAAACTGCTCTAGAAAATAAGTTCTATTAAAAAGGAAAAAACTGGGTTAAAGGCACATACAAACATTTTACAGAAAAGGTAACACCTATAACCATTAAACATATGTAGAAATGTTCAGCTTCATTGGTGGTCTGAAAAATATGTCAAAGCCCCAAATAAATACCATTTTTTGTTTGTTTGTTTTTTGTTTTTGTTTTTTGGGTTTTTTTTTTTAACTGAACTGGGGGCCTCACCACATTCGGGAAGCACACCCCAGTTCAGCATGTGGGTCCACCTGGGCCGGAGCCGGGATTCGATCCTCGGTCCTCGGGGCTTCAAAGCGAGCACTTAACCCGCTGAGCCATCCTGGCTTTCCCAAATACCATTTTTATATACTCAATTGGCAAAAATTTTAGCATTTGACAATGTCAAGATTTGGCAAGGATGTAGATTGACATACGAGGGCTGTCCAGAAAAGAAAAAAAAAAATCCAGCCTTAAACGTCTCTGTTTTTCATATTATATGGCTACTTTCCAGACAGCTCTCATATTGCTGATGAGACTGAGTTTATCTTCTTAATTTGAAATTTCACGTAGTCTACCTAGCAATTCAACTCCTACATGTGGACCCAAGAGAAACTCATGTGTACACATGGTGCCACCAGGCTCACACACACACACATACACACACACATAGTGCCACCAGGCTGACAGTGAGGTCAGTAGGAAACCTAGAAAATTATCAGTAATGTGTATATGAAACACACATGGGAAAAAGAAGCTGAGCAGTTTTCAGAAAGAAGTCTTAGGGTGGAGAGGAGGGAGGGGGAGCTAAATATGTGGTGATGAAAAGAAAAAAATAAAATAAATCTTCAAAAAAAGAAAAGAGAAGTCTTAATACCCTTGCTACATACAGTTTTATCATTTGTTGAATACTATGAATGTACCACCAGTTATTTTATTGTATAGTAATGCTTTTTTTAAATTTTATACTAAACCATTTTGTGTATAAAAAAAGGAAAAGTATTAAATGTAATTAAGAACTGGATTTTCATTTCTCAAGAAAAAATGGTGAATGTGTGACTTTAGAAAAAACATTTGTCAACATTTGTCATCATCCATAGTGATCACAATATTACTGACTACACCAAAACACAAACCTGTTGAAAAACATCAACATCTATGACAAAACTTTATAGTTATTTTAAAACTGTCCTTGAAAAAAATTGAAGGTACATGACACTTCACTTTTCACTGAGATTAAATACCCATTCTAAATTAATTTTGCTAATTTTCAGTTTCGAGTTTTCTTGTGCATGTACAAAAAAACAAATGTAATCATTATACATATGCTTGTGCCATGAACAAAAGAGGAATTTCTCATGAAGTTAAATGACTCCAGATGCTTCAAGTAGAAAATCAGTTAATTCTAATAATGCTTCATTTTTTCCCATTCAATTTGTGAAATTAAATTAAAGCTTTGAACTTTCATTCTGTTGAAGGTAAAATATCTGACATTAATATCAATGCTGGTACAAATTCAATTAAAAAGTTAATCTTTGAAGACAAAATTTTTACTTTTAAGAGGATAGAATGATTACTAATTTTAGTAGAGCACAGCATCATGGTAAAAACAATGTTCTTACTAAATTAAGAAACTTATAAAGCAAAAAGATATTCAGAATATGTCATAGTGAACACAAAATTCATAATTTCATCCAAACAAGAAGTAATAGTCTACCAACTGAAATGAAAACTGTAAATATGTTTAAGTGTTTAAGAAGACATTAAGTGAGCGATGCTGGGATATCTCAGCAGTTGAGTGCTTGCCTCACAATCTCGAGGTCCTGGGTTTGAGTCCCGACCCCAGCCTATGCAAATCCATATGCTGAACTGCAGTGCAACTGATAACGGCTGGGATGGCAGCGAAGGTTCATGCCTCCCATGCAGGAGGCTCCCAGTTCAGTCCCCACCCCCCAGAGCCCACATCCACCTGTGTGAAATGAAAATATGTTATAACTAAAGATGTACAACTATGGAAACTGCTCTGGGCCCTCCCCTCTCTCTCCATCTCTGTCTCAGTCTCTCTCTCTCTCTCTCTCTCTCTCTCTCTCTCTCTCTCTCTCTCTCTCTCTCTTTCTCCTTTTCTCAAACAATAAAATAAATCTTTAAAAAAGAAAAGAAAATTTTTTTTAATGAATTATAAAATGTTTGTTATGAAAGTGATTGAAAACTAAAAATACTTTAGCATGGTAATATAAGATTTTTCTACTTTCTATCATAAGTCAGACTTTAGAAATATTTGCACCTTTAAAAACCTCCTTTGTAAATCAACCTAAGTATCTTATTAATATAATAACATTGCCCTTTTATGGAAATCAGCCCTCTCAAATTTGGTTCCATTTTGTCCAAAATCACTGGAAACATTTGAAGCTTCTAGAAAATTGTGCTTGTTGAAAAAAAATTGTAAAAAAGAAGACTGAAAATTTATCTTTGACAAAAGAAAATAGGAACTAAACAAATAAAATGAGGATAGCACAAATAGTACACAGGACTTAATTTTGATATTCCACTATTGAGCTTTGGGATATCTCAACTTGTGGAAAGAATACTTTGGTGGAACTCCAATATTTAATTGGATAAATTTATTGTCTTTATCAGAATAAAACTAAGAAGGCTCTAATTTTGCAGCGTGGAAATTTGGCAAAACATTTCAAAGTATCATAAAAACAATTTACTGGGCTCATTTTGTCTTGTAAAAATATTGAAAAATGGAGTCCAAGGTAGCACCTGAAAAATATAGTTTTCAATATATTTTTGAAAGATTTTATTGTTTTTGACAGAGACAGAGAGAGACTGAGAAGGGGAGGGCCCAAAGCAGTCTATAGTTGTACATCATCAGTTCTTGACATGGTTTTGTTCCACACAGATGGGCGGGGACCTCACAGGGCAGGAGCTGGGCTGGGGGCCTCCCGCATGGGAAGCACACCCCAGTTTAGCATATGGGTCTGCATGGGCCGGGGCTGGGATTCGATCCTCGGTTTCCAGGTTTCTGCCCTGCACTACCCCACGTTCACGTGTGTGGAATGAAACCATGTCACAACTAATGATATACAACTATGGAGACTGCTCTGGGCCCTCCCCCCTTCTTTCTATCTATCATCTATCTATATATGTACATATCTATCTATCTACTACCTATCTATCTATCTCTATCTCTCTCACTTTCTGTCAAAACAAGAAAAATAAATCTTAAAAAATGAAAAAAATTTTAAAAAGATCCTGTCTATGGTAGAAAGAATAAATGTTCCCATCCCACCTCATCCCAGCAAATATTTACATCCTGATCCCTGGAACCTGTGAATATGTGACCTTACAAAGCAGAAGGGGCTTTGCAGGTGTGATTAATTGAAGAATCTTGAGGATCTTTGCCTCAATTATCCAGGTGAGCCCAATGTAATCATAAGCATTTCTAAAAAAGGGAGGCAGGCGGCTCAAAGTCAGAGACAGAGGTGTGATGATGGTGACAGAGTTCAGGGGTGCACAGACACACACTGAAGAATGTGGAAGCCTCTAGAAGCTGAAAGGGTAAGGAAACCACAAAGAGTAAGGAAACCGATTCTCTTCTGGAGCCTCCAGAAGAAACAACCCTGCCAAGACCTTGGTTTTAGCCCTTTGCAAAGGATATTGGACTTCTGACCACCATAACTCAAGAGACAATAAGTTTGTGTTCTTTTAAGCCACTAATTTTGTGAACTTGCTACAGTAGCAAACTAATACTGTCCAATCATTCATTCACTCAGCTCTGGTTATAGCCATCCACCTGTCACATCAAATCCTCACATGCCTCTGCCTTGAACATCTCTCCCATCAATCTGCCTACCTAGATCCTATAGTGCTCATCGAGACTAATGAAACCCATCACTTCCCCTTAAAATCTTTGCCTGCACTGGGTTCTTCCACTGTCCAGTACCTACTAACCATGTCTCCTTTTCAGCACTTAACACACTGATAATTGTATTGCTTAATAAGTGGCTTTGCTACTTTTTCCCTAGTTATTTGCTGGGTCTCTCCAACAATATAGTAAGCTTGCAGAGAACAGGGCCTATTCCAATGTGTGTATACACTTACATACATCTGCCCTACATATGTTTGATACACAATGCCCCAACCCACCCCCCAAAAAAAACCCACAACATCAAATAAATGCTGAATGAACTAGTATACAGACATACCTCGTTTTATTGAATTTTGCTTTATTGTGCTTCACAGATGTTGCTTTTTTTTAATCTCTATTAACTTTAATCACATTTTCAACATGCAGCCAAGAATGAAGCTTTGACATTTAGCCATAAATTTACACAAGCAAACACTAGCAACACTGCAATAACACAAGAAAGTTGGATATTTGCTTTCTTGTGTCATTCTTTAATGAAGAGAAATAGAAATTTGAAAATGTTAGCCATACATCAAATTCCTTTGCCATAAATCTCTTTAATTTTTTGCATGTAATTTTGCTTCATTTATGGGAAATATAAAATCAACTTAGTTCCTCAATTAGACTAAGTACATATTTTTAAAGATCACAGTGATGTCGCGAATGGTATGTTTCATTGTAATGCACCTGCATATGAGAACAAAGGTTAAACACTAAAAAGGATTTTCATGTAACATGGGACATTTGTCATGTGGAAAAATACTTCTGATATATTCATAACCAGAATCTTTATATGGTCCCAGAGGGACTTCTTACTAGATTTTGCTGATTACTCATTAAATAGTAATTAATAAATATGTGTAGACATAATGATTTCTCTTACAAAACTTACCCATAGCAAAACAGACACAAAAATGAGGTAAATACTATGGGCAAAATTATGCGTTGGAAAGTCTAAGTCAACTATATTTTTGGTAAGCTTTTCCTTCTAAGCATATTTTAAAAGCTGAAACTATTAAGTGCTGGGAGGCCACAAAACTTAACAAGTCTGTCTTCTCATCCAGTGAAACACTGCAAAATCTCTACTCTTTCCCAATTAGCAGTTCAAAGACCAACATGGCCATCTTTGCCATAGTAGAGACACAGTTTCATTCTTAGGTATGATCTCTGCTCTAAGGGCAATTGTACTTGTCTATGTTACTCATGGAATAACACTTTATACATTCTTCCAATAGCCAAGTAGATTATAACAAGCAGCTGCTCTGACTGCTTTCTAAGCCACAATGATAAATTAATATTAACCCTGTATAAGAATGAATTAAATTATTTTTTTCTCTAAAATGTCTATACTTACAGTACTCCAAGATAATCAGTGGAAAAGAAGACCATTTCTGATTTACAAAGAGTAAATTTGTTCAATTTTTGCTTCTACTCCTCATTCAAATAACGATATGTAGGCACTTAAAACTGGAAAAAATGTATCATTCTTCTTCTATTAAACATTTACTTGAGAATCCAGTAGAAGTTTCTTTCTTATATGAGTTCCATTGAATATATTGCTAAGCTTGAGACAGAGGCTAAAATGGTTTAATGGAAACAGATTGGGGGGGAGAAGTCAATGTTTTCATTAGTTTGTGATTGTTGTGGTTCAAGTTCTTAAAAGGCTGAAAATTTTGCTAGGTCCTTCTCCATCTCAGCACATTATTCCTTTAAGCCTCTGCATAGCTTTCTCTGAGCCTGTTTGTTGTGTTGTTCTTTCATGAAATCCTCCCACTGAATTGCATGCTGTTTTTCATTAACTATTACACAGTCATTATAAATCTTTTTACATTCCTACTATCTCTGTGGGAGTCTACAAATTGCTGCTTGCAATCCCTGGAGAACTTGGTTGTCTTGCATTGTTTCTCTACATTTGGGAAGAGTATGGTCATTTGTTTCATGGATCAT
>PVKE010038058.1:0-15616 GCA_004027555.1 Craseonycteris thonglongyai
CAAGCCCAGCCTCTTGTTCCTGGACTCCTGACATACTACTTGTATTGCCAACTGTAAGAGCCACTGTCAGAAGAATTTGACTGTACAGTTAACTCTAGTCCATGAATCATGGCTATGTTAAGCCTGAAGGAATATCTGAACTCTCCCTAATCTATTCAAACCATTCAATTATCTTGTATGAAGAACAGAGTGGAGATTGCAATTTCTATGGGCACATCAAAGAAACAGAACTCATTTTTTTTTAATGTCTACTGACTAGAGTCTTTCTTCTCAGCTTCATCCAGTCTCCCTACTTCCTAAATGCCTAATCTCCCCCACCTTTTTTATTTCTTCAAAGTTAGAGAATTTGGGAGTAAAACAACATATATAATTTCAAATTATGGTTCTGCCATTAGGTGTGAGACTGTGGGAAAAGAATGTATGTCCTCTGAGCCCACCTGGCTTTCCACAATGTGGGGACAATAGTACTTATGTAGCAGAGCTTGAGAAAAGATCTTATTAATGTAGTCATTGTCAAACCTAAATGTTTATGCATTAGTCTTGGATTGCTGCATAACAAATTACCACACAATTACCAGCTTGAAACAACACCCATTTATCCTCTCACTGTTTTGTGGGTGAGAAGTGTAAGCTGGGTTCTTTGATTAGGGTATGGCAAGGCCAAAATCAAGGTCTTGGCCACACTGTGTCTTACCTGGAGGCTCATTCAGGTAGCTGGCAGAGATCACTTCCATGTGGCTAGGGGGCCAAGGTTCTTGTTTCCGTTCTATCAGCTGGGCACTACTCTTAGTCCCCAAGGCCACCTGCTTGCCTTCTCACATGACCCTCTTCACTTTCTAGTGAGCAACATGGTGCATTGACTTCTCCTACTTGAAGTCTCTCCATTCTTTTGCCACAGGCCAGAGAAAACGCTTATTTTAAGGAGCGTCTTTGGAAGAGATTCCTTTAAAGTGGTTAGATTAGACTTACCAGATAATATCCTTTATGCCATATAATGTGACATAATCATGAGAGTGGTATGTCTCATAATATTCATAGATTCCACCCATACCCAAATGGTCCACAAAAATGAGGACGATTAAGTGTCATCCTTAGAATTCTGACAACACAGTGTATTAGAATCACCTTGGGGCTTTTAAAAAATACTCATTTTCCTGTCTTTACCCCAGGCTTTCTGAATCAGAATCTCTAGGACTGAATTTTGAAAATTTATATATTTTAAAACTTGCTCAGATAATCTGAATGTAAATAGTCTATGAATACATGTGAAAATGGTTGATTTAATGTCTTCAAAGAGCCTTGTGTAGCGTCTGACGTTAAATGGATTATTTTCTGTCTCTCTTTCTTTTAGCATTTAGCTAGCTACTCAAAGTGTGTTCTGTGGGCCAGCATCTTAGAAATATAGAATCTCCAGTACTAGACTATAGACTCAGAATCTGTATTGTAACAAGATCTCCAGGTCATTATTAACACTGTTTTAGGAAGCTTTCCTAGAATGAACCTATATTATCATCAAACCTAAAATGTTATTCAAACTTATCATTTCCAAATGGATGTCTATAAGCAAATATTTCAATTCTATCAGAATCAATTCAACTGAATCCCAGATCATTTCCCCACATTTATTGAATACCCAGCACTGTGCTAGATGATATATGAAAAATAATTGGAAGTTCTAATCTGTGCTTAATAGATGCTCACACTGTTATTAGATGCATGAAATACAGAACAATCGAAGGCAGCAAGTCTGATAGAATGTTCTGAGAACTGTCAGAACATTCTATTTTAGCATAGGTAGGGAGAAGACTTTGAGCTATTTCTTGAAAGAGAGAAATAGACATGCTTTAAATTCTAGTAAAAATACTATTTTATTCATTCAATAAACAAATATTTGTTCAGCTCCCACAATGTGCTAGGTATTCGGAATAGACACTATTCCTGAGTTCCTGGGCTGTACTTCTCTGCTTCTCTCCGTTTGCCTCATACCTTCACCACACCATTCAGAATGCTGCAATGTATGTTCTTGCTCAGCATGTGAGGTTTCCATTAAAGAATCTGCACTCCTTAAAGACCAAGCAACATTTTTCTTGGTATTTGCTTCTGCATGACGGTGCTCAGCATATAGTAAGAGTTCAATGAATAAGTGAATGAATGAATAGCTGAGTGGATGCAAGGAAGATAGGGGCATTGCATGGGGAACACACATGCATAAAGGTGTGGAGGGAAGAATAACCACAGCCTCTTGGTGAGAGAATCCCAGCCTGGTCTGACATGAGTTTATTTTAGAACAGTGGATGGAGTAGAATTTATCGGAGCTGGACAGTAGAAAAATTGGAATTTCAGGATGGGAAATGTATTTTTCTTTTTCTATTTTTTTAAGATTTATTATTTTTTATTGTTAAATTTATTGGGATGACATTGGTTGGTAACAATTACATAGTTTCCAGGTGCATAATTCTATATTACATTATCTGTGTGTTGTATTATGTGCTCACCACCCAGAATCAGCTCTCCCTCCATCACCATAAATCTGGTGCCCTCCCAAATTCCCCTCCCCCCACCGCTCTTCACCCACTTTCCCTTTTGTGGGTGGGGACCCTGAAGGACGGGAACTGGGCTGGGAGCCTCCCACATGGGAGGCACGCCCCCTTGAGCCAGGGGCCAAACTGGTGGGGGGGGGCAAAAACTGAACTGGGGACCTCCTGCATAAGAAGCATGTTTCAGTTTGGTATGTGGGTCCACACGGACCAGGGCTAGGATTTGATCCTCAGTCGCCAGGGCTTCAAAGCAAGCACTTAACCCACAGAGCCATCCCAGCTTCCCTGGAAAAATGTATTTTTCAATTGCATTCAATAGATACCTATTAAGCTAATGAGCAACAGGGAGCTACTGTGAGATTCTGAGGGAAATGTCAGAGGTTTGGCATGTGGTTTGGTAATCGTTGGTACTGCTAAAGGTTAATCTGACAGAGCTGGTGGCTCTGAACAGAAAAGACTGGGATGGCAGAGCTGGAACAGAAAGGCAATGTGTTGGTGTGTATAATTTGTGTATTTGGGGGTCGTAAGGAGAGATGTATCATAGTCGTCCAAGAAAAAATGTCATGAGCAGATGCTCAATATGGAAAAATTCCCATTTCAAACAAGCCAGAACATTTAAAAAGAGATTGATAGGCCAATTCAGTCCCAACAGAGCTCTCAGAAAATGTCCTTGGAATGCTGATTTACAGTTTACTCACTCATTCATTCTTGCAGTCACTCAACAAATATTAACTCAGTGCTGGGCACGGTGCTAAGGTCCAGGATTACAGAGGTGAATGAAATATGGTCTCCTGCTAGGGCAGGGAGAAGAGAGCCCTTCACATTAAACATGTTCACTGGTAGAGAATTAATCGTGTTAGTGATGAAATGAAAGTGCTCAAAATTAAAGATGAGAAACTTCTTGAAGTTCTTTAAGCTTGCATAAAAAGTCTGATACTTTCTGGGTCAGCACTGTGGTGAAATGGAGGGCAGACAGATAAACCGGGGTCCGAATCCATTTCTTACTAACTACGTGAGTTTATGTCTGTCTCCTCATTGGTAAATGGGCACGATTCCTACATTATGGGATTGCTGTGATATTGAAGGAACTGATCAACATACACAAAACATCTAGGTAAGGGCACAGCTCATCTCTGGTTTGAGAGGCTCAACCTAGAAGCTGCAAAGCCCAGACTACATTGTTGATTGGCTTTCAGTCACATTTGGCCAACAGGAGGCACCAACCAAACTAGAGAGGAAAACAACAAAGACAGTGAGGTATTTCCTCCCCATTTCTTCCCTACTCCCTGCTCCCTTCATCACTGTGTCCCTGACAGAAGCCATGTCCCTTTGAGATGCTCAGGTTTACTTACAGCCCAGCTCCACTCTGGAGCTTACACTGCATTGCTCTCCTTGCTCCTTCAGTGCTGTGGTGATATTCCCCGCATTGCTTATCCTGCCTGGTCACGTCACAGCTCTTATTGGTTACCTTCCCTCTGCCCAGATCTCTGCATGCAAGCCTTCTGGTAGCCCTGTCTTTGAATCTTTGGGGTTAAATTATAATGCCTATGAATGCTTTGACTTGTACTTTTTACCAGCGAGGTCAAAAATTTCTTCCATGAGTTATTCTGTGAAAAAGAAGTCTCCATGGTCAAACAAGTTTGGGAAATGCTGTATATTTAATTTCACTCTCCAAAAATCACAATATATATGAACATATGAAAGTTCCAGAGAAGGCTAAGATGAAGAAATGTGTTTAATTTTATTTAACAGCATTTTCTATACTCATCTGACCATGAAACTATTATTTCATGTAACACCTATTAACATTCCATACTTGAGGAAATGCTGAACTAGGCTAAACTAATATGATGATTTGTCACATCTATGGCACTTTGAAGGTGAAAGAACATTGGAAGAGGAATCAAGATTTGCTACTTCTTGTCCCGATTCCAGCACTAACTCATGGAAGACCTTGGGTGGGCATCTCACCCACCAGAACTTAGTCTCCATGGTGGGGCTGGAGACTGAGTTTTTCCTCCTACAAATTTGACTCTGACACACACTCACTATATTTTCATCAATGTGAACAATCTTGGCAGTTCGGGTAGAAATAGCTCAGGAATGTTTTTCTTTGTTACTTTTGCAACTGTAGCGTTCACTCCAGAACTTCACTTCTTCACAGTTTTTATTTCTGTCAAGACTTCAGACTTTCAAAGGCACTTGTGTTAACTACACAGAAATGTTTATAAAGCCATTTTTCATGTTCTTTCTACTCTACTACCCTACAGTTCACAGTAGTGAAGTGATGGTAGTGAAGTGATGATATTGAAGGTATAAAGAGGTTGAATATGTTACTTTTGACTTGGTTATGTATGCATCATGGAGGAGATAGCCCCCCAAAGAGTAAAAATCAGCCCTGTAGTGTTAGAATCTGTCATTCTCAGGTCTAGTCCAGAAAGGCAAAGCCTGAGCATGTTTGAACTCTGATGATTACTTGAGGAATGTCAAAGAGGCAAGGCTACTAAATAGCCATCAAATATTGTCCTAAACCCTACACATCAGCACAGGGTCTATTGCCATTAGAGCAACATCACAGACATTTTCCCTCTGCTTGGTTGAGCTTAACTCATATAGAAATCACAGTCTAGATCAGTGGTACCTAAACTTTAGGCTTCCTTGGGCCAGAATGGGAAAAGAAGAATTGTCTTGGGACACCCATAAGATATACTAATGATAGCTGATGAGCTAAAAGAAATCACAAAAATATCTCATAATGTTTCAAGACAGTTTACAAATTTGTGTTGGGTTGCATTCAAAGCTGTCCTAGGCTGCATACAGCATTGGATGAGCTGTATCCAATCATGTGGATTGGATGAGCTTGGTCTAAACATTTCTCCCAACTAGGTAAATTGTAGCTCACAGAAAATGACATTGAATACATATTTTTTTAAATACATTTTTTGAAAGATTTATTTTTAGTGTTTTGACAGAGATAGAGACAGACAGACAGACAGAGAGAAGTCGGAGGGCCTACAGCAGTCTCCATAGTTGTCCATCATCAATTTTCAACGTGGTTTTGTTCCATACAGGTGGGCAGGGGCCATGAAGGGTGGGAACTGGGCTGGGGTCCTCCTGCATAAGAGGAACACCCCCTTGAGTTGGGGGCCCCTCACATGACAGGCATACCCTGGGCATGAGACGAACCAAACTGGGGTGGGAAGCACACCCCAGTTTAGCATATGGGTCTGCACGGGCCAGGGCCAGTACTAGGACTCAATCCCTGGACCCTGGGGCTACAACATGAGCTCTCAACCCATTGAGCCATCCCAGCTTCCCCAGAATACAGATTTTAGTTCTCAGAATTTTAGATAGAAATGTAAATGAGGAGCAAGACAATAATTAAACAAATTATTCGCAGGAATTTTTATGACCTACTTAAAAAAACATCAGCACAATTCTAGACACAGTAAGAAATCCTGAGTCCTCAAAATTATTGATCTGCAACAAGGCAGTCATTTAATCACCATACTGGAGTTGAATCAAGGGAACAGATAGTTGGCATCTGATTCCTAGTTCCTCATACTTTACCCCCCACCCCCACCCATACTTGAGGAAAAGGTAGTGAATCAAATTCTGAAGAAAAATCAGTGAGATAGTCTAATATAACCTAGCATTATGATTTATCACCCAACTTCAAAGCTATCTGAGAGGGTGATGACTAAAATGACTTGTAAAACAAACCCACTCTTTCCAAATGGTGTTAATTTAACAAGGAGAGGGAGGCATTCTATGAAATGATTCTTTCCTATGTAATTAGAAAAAGGGAGTCCCAGCCAAACCAGAGATAAAGTTGAAATTTTCTTAATGCACAAATAAAAATGTCTAGTACATTTCATAATTGTGAGATGATGTTTGGAATTAGAACCATGATGCACATGTTTGACTGATTGCCTCCAAAATTGTCACATATCTGTATTATACACCACTTTGTACACAGCTAAAAGCCATTTTAGGTGAGTTCTATGTGAATGTGTTTGTCAAGGTTAATGTACGAGAAGTATAACTATAGCTGGAAAGAACTTAGAGCATAGGCTGGAGAAATTGAGTCACACAGAAGAGAAAATCTGGGATTGCAGAGAGGAACAAAGGATGACAGTAGTTAAAGCCAGAGGACAGAGGATAGTAGGACAAATATTGTTTCCTTTCTACAAACGAAACAATAAAGCCCACAGACACATGTCGTCTAAGTCACCTAGTGAGGAAGTGGCAGAGCCAGGATGACAATGAAGAATGGAATCCTTGGCTGGTTCTCATCCCTGCCTACTCTGGTGGGCCCCTGGCCAGATTCCCACCTGTGTAGTTTTAGAACAGTTGAGCTATAGGGGAAATGGCATTTGCCACCTTAACTTCTAAGGCCTTTGAAGGCTCATTAATGGGGAAGAGAAACAAAGCTGTTATCAGGTTGATTTAATTAAGGATATATTTTTACTGAGAAACAATATTCCACTTTCATTTTGTTAAGCATGTTCATAACTTATATTTATGGTATGCAAAGGATTTGGATTCTGCAGCAAAAAAAAAACAAACAGCAACCAAAAAAACCCAAAAGAACAACAAAAAATCCCACAAAAAAAACACTAACATCTTCCTTGCCTTTATGATCGGCTTTTAAGAACACAGCTATCTCCTATAGACCACATAGAGCAGGAAGGGTTTGTCTTATTTTACCACATGGCACTGAATCTCTCTGGAAAGTTCATCAGCATCTCCTCCGTGGCAGCTCTGGAGTCTGTACATCACTTACGGTATAAACAAGTCGTCACCCTGATTGCATTCACAGTGGAGGCAGAGTGGTCAAGACCTTGCAGTCAGATTTGAGTTCAAATTCCAATCTACTAAAAGAAACTTTGGACAAGTTAAACTTTGTGCCTTAGATTGTTCATTTTTAAAAAAGATTTATTTATTGTTTGAGAGAAGGTATGTGCTGGGGGGAGGGCCCAGAGCAGTCTCCATAGCTGCACAGTGCATGTGCTGCACATGTCATTAACTGTGACGTGGCTTCATTCCACCCAGATGGATGTGGGGCTGTGGGGGGCAGGAACCAAACTGGGGCCTTTACCACCATGACATCCCGGAGGTTACCAGTTGCACTGGAGTTCAGCATATGGGTTTTCACAGCCTGGGCCCGAAATCGAACCATGGACCTCTCAATTTCAAGAGAAGTTATCAACCACTGAGCTATCCCAGCATGCCCTAGTTTGCTCATTAAAAAAAAAAAATGGGAACAATAATAGCTACCTCAATGAGTGTGCAGTAGATGCTGTTAATGCCTGGGCTGGGCACACATCCCCAATCACCCTCCTCCACCAGGAAGCCCCTTACTTAGCAGCCATTAATTCAAGGAGAGGCAAACTGCATATGAGCTTCAGAGACCACATCCTTACTTAGCCCTTTCCTCTGCCCCACATTGGTTCCTTCAATACCCTTTTCCAGAGAGCACACACCCAATCAATCACTTGTACAAAAATCCCCTTGCTAAAGCTCAGATTCTAGAGAACTTTCTTAAAGCAGAGTTGTGAAGATTAAATGATATATCAGTTTGCACATTACCTAATAGGGGTGAAGCATTCCCAAATGGTAGCAACCATCATATTATTAGCCACATATATGAAACCTTTAGCACAATTCCTGGCACTTTGAGGTACTCAATAAATGACACAAAGTGAAGCTATACAAAAGTGTGTTTTTCATCTGTGCATCTGATCCAAGTACCTTGAATATCCACAGAGGTATCTGCACTGATCTCTATCATCTTCAAATTACACTTCTACCTGCATCCATTTCTATATATTTTCCTTTGACCACAATAGCCACAAAAAATGTCTATTGTTTTCCTAAAGACATGGCACACATAGTGGAGAAAAAAATAGTTTCTATTCTTAAGAAATATAAATGTACTTTCAGATTTACTATCAACATAAAAAAAAAGAACAATACATATCATTATAGATTTTGGAAAGTATGTAGGGGAAAGCCATTAAACTGTTCAGAGTTTTCTAGTTTAAATGATAGTTTTACAAAGAACCACATTAATGGGATATTGATATATTTAAAGTAGCTCATTGCTTTTCTCCTCTTTAAAATACTGGAGTAATGATAATACTGAGTATATGATCAGAGGAATTCAAATAGCTGACCTTATATTTTTAAAAATTATAATTCCCCCCATGAACAGCAGGCTATTGTACATACATAATGAAATTAAACAAGATCCTGACATTTGGTGATTCAGATGTCATGAATCATGAGACACTTTTGCTAGGAAAGGTAGTGGTGTTTCTGGGTTGGTTCCATTTTCACAACTGTGCGAACAAGTCTATCTCCCCTCATTCTACTGCCCCACCATCTACATCTGCTAAATAACCCGAACATTACTTAATCCAAAAAGAGAAAACAGCCAATGAGCTAATTTGATGAGTATGCATTCACTTTTTGCTTCCATTAGGAAGTATGAACTTACACTTCTCACTGCTTATTCTGGAGGGTATTACAAGCCCAGGTTGGGATGTTAAGAGAGAAGTGATTCAGCTTCATGGCTCTGTAGTAAAGCATTTAGCCAGAAAGAAAAGAAATGCCCAATTATGAGAGAGAAACATGTTAATGTTTATAAAGAAATTCAACAGCTGAGCAAAAGAAGGGAATTCTTTATAAAAGAAGGGAACGTTCCAATAGAAGGATTTCCCCCCAGAAACTTTAGTGTTTGAAGTAGATAAAAACATAGGATCTCTGGGGTGTATTTGGGAATGTCAGCTAAGAGGTATCATGACATGAACA
Organism: Craseonycteris thonglongyai; assembly: GCA_004027555.1. Taxonomy (NCBI): domain Eukaryota; kingdom Metazoa; phylum Chordata; class Mammalia; order Chiroptera; family Craseonycteridae; genus Craseonycteris; species Craseonycteris thonglongyai. Next base: position 9,354 of record PVKE010038058.1, read on the forward strand.
TATTGATTAATATGTAATGTAATGATGCTATTATAGATGATCTAAAAAATATATATGAAGTAGGAACATAGAAATGTTGTGGGACCAAGAGAGTAGGTATTGGGTTGAGGAGAAGCAAACTGTGTTCTGTGCTCAGCAGGAAAGATGAAAGAAAAGTAAGGAGGACGTTGGCCTGGGCCCCAAACCCAGGAAGAGAACTGGCATCACAAGATGTCAGAGCCTACCTCTCTTTCCAGGCTGTTACCAGGATTTAGTGAGGTGACATATGGTAAAGGCTTAGCACAAGGCCTGCCCATGTCTGATACTTGGAGGGTGGCCAATGAATAGTAATTAGCATTCAGATTCATAGGCTTACTCTTTGGATAAGGAAATCAAGGCAGAGAAAGGAGTGTCAAGAACTTGCCCCAGGTCCCACATAAAAATGTTATTGTTGGTCATCAGCCGGCCTTATCTATTGATAGAGGGCCATGTGCTTTATGCACACAATCTGGTGGCAACTCTATAAGGGGAAAAAAACTCTGAGAAGCAAACTCAAAGTATACAGGTCCTCAGTGGTAGAGCCCAGCCTTGGGCTGAGGACTGACCAGTTCCTAAGTGCTGGCCTTTAATTGCTAGGTGATACCGGCCAACACCATCTTATTAGCACCTGTTCATTTGCTCAGCTCCATGATAGACTATGAGATCCTTGAGGGGAGAAACTGTGTCTTCTTATGTCCCTATTTTAGGACAAACCACAGGATTTGGTTCAAAAGTGTTGCTGAATGAATGAATGAGTGAATAGACTTAAAAAAATGGTATCTAGGAGAAACTTGGTTCTTAGGCATGCCTATAAACAGTGTGGTCATAAATAAAAAATGAAAAAATACATATTTTATGTTATGCATACCATTTCCCATAACTTTTATCTATCTATAAAATTTCTCATACCTCTGCAAAGATCTCCCTAATTCATTTCAAGTGATCACACTTCGTACTAAACTTTGTTAATAAGCTCACTAAAATAGAAAGAGGCCAAAAAGAAGAATGGCCAACTTTTTTCTTGGCTAACTATCAGTTTCTTCATCTGTGAAATGGTGATAATTCCTCCCAGTGACACTTGTTCATGTAACATTTATTTACCCAGTGCTTTCTGTATGGGAAACATATATGTGCATGGTTGCAAAGTAAAAGAGAACTCAGCTCATGTTCTCTTGAACTTTACAACTGAGAGTGGGGGATAGACATGTATACAGAGGGTGCCAAAATAAGGTTTACATGTTTTAAGAATGGAAAAAACTATTAAAATTGTGATACTTAATATAGAGCTATAACAAAAGATGAATACAAGTCACGTGTGACTTCTGCAGTTACAAGAGGTGCTCAGGATGGTGACCATCAGTATCCAGACACTTTTGATGATGGTGAACTACTGCGTGAGCAAAGTTGACCAAAGTGTCCACTTGTGTTGCTACACAGCCATTTGAATTTACCATGCGTCTCAAATGTATCACGAATGCATGCAATTTGTTAGGCTTGCTGAAGGGTCTGTTGCATACTCACACCTCCATTATCATTGTACTTCTACAATGTTCCCAAATTTCAAATACCACTTCAAAATGATCTTGTGCTCCTCAAAGTACACCATATTTCCGCCATTTTCTTCTATTGTCCTGTCTGTCGCTAGCATTCATTTGATTAATGCCATCTTTTGAGCAAATGTCGTACTTCACATTGCTACTGTAATTCAATTTAACGTCTAAAGGTAATAAATTGATAACATCTCTTAACATGTGTATGTATACTTTTTTTGGCACCTCCACTACAAATAATTGTGACACAGTGTAGAAAGTGCCATCATGAAGTCACATCCTATGTGCTGTCAGTGTGTGTGTGTGTGTGTGTGTGTGTGTGTGTGTGTGTGTGTGTTTAGGGGAAACACAGAAGAAAACTGCTGAGCAGGGAGAAGTTGCTCAATGGAAGAGCTAAGAGGTGGGGATAATAATAGTTCCAACCTCATAAGTTTGCTCTAAAGATGGAAATGGCATACAGCATCTAAAGTATTTACTTCCATGCCTGACACAGAGTAAAAGCCTGACAAAGACTTTGTAGAATAAGCTGTTTTCTTGGACAGTGAGTTAGAAATTTGTTAGACAGAGAGGTATCACCTGCAAAAGGCCTTCCAAGTGAAACAAACAGCCTGCAAAGTAGTTGAGAGGTGTGAGGCTTTTGGTATTTTGAACTGATAACCCACTGTAAAAAATACACTTTACATCACAATTCTGTATACACACAATTAAAACCTATGTTCCAGAAAACAACATGTATTCTTACTATGTGCTGTGTAACAAACTCTGATTTATACCATTTCATTCCATTTTAATTTTTAAAAATAATGGTTATGGGGAAGCCAGGATGGCTCAGTGGGTTAAGCACTCACTTTGTAGCACTGGGGACTGAGGATTGAATCCCGGCCCCGGCCCATGTGGACCCATATGCTGAACTGAGAGCTCCCCCAGTTCAGTTATCTCTCTGTCTCTGTCTCTCTCTCTGTCAAAAAAAATAAATAAATAAAAAATAATAATGGTTAAAGCCCACTAAATTGATTTCATGACTCCTTAGTGGGTCAAGACCCATAGTTTGAAAAACACTTAATTTAGAACTCTGCAAATGCTGAAGTGCTGGCCATAAAAAATGGTAAAATCTGACTCTGTTACACATCGTGCTTCTTCTTGGGCCCTACTCTAAATGAGAATACTTAGCATGAGGCTGAACAGGAAGTCAGGGTCCTTATCTTATAGACTCTCATAAACCCTGTTAGGGACTCGACGTGATCTGTAGGTGCTGAGGGACCACAGTGGAATCTGAGAGTTTGAAGGGTCTGGGTGATCGCTTTGGTGGTGCTGTTCAGCGGGGCTCAGGAATGGAGGGAAGTCATGGAGTTATGCTTTGATGAAAGCTCTGAATAACTGCTAGATTCTATTATGATAAACTTTACAGTACATCACACGCCTCATCCTGAAATTCAGTGCCTTTCCCAGGATACTGGCCTCTCTATCCTATTTATGGTTCTGCAAAGATTTGCTTGGGAGCTAGAGAGAGCTCAGGGCCTCTGGGCTGCATTAGATTTGCTTTCTAATTGTAAGTGCGTTCCGTAGTTACAGTATGAAAGAGACTTGTCACGATGTATTTTATTTTTAGCAAATGATTTTAAAATATTGTGCACCTGCTCTGAACTCTAACCCATGGGAAATGATTTGTCATAAATAGAAATGTATTTTCTGGAAAAATATAAAAATTTAGATGGCTATCAAACGTTACTTTGTTCATAAATTTCTTCTGCTGGTATTTGGTGGCAAGGAATACTTGCAAACAGATTTTTGAGAAAATAAGAATTTAATGGTTAGAGAAACTAATCTTTAATGAGTGCTTACCACATGCCTGTTTAACCATGTTATGATAGAAGCACTCATAACCAAATTTCACATAAGCAACTTGCTAGATTAAGAGGGCTGCCACTCTTTTTCTAGGCCTATTAACTAGGATCTAACTTTAAAGAACACAAGTGGCTAGTAGACTTCTTTTTAGAATACCTATGTACTTTTTTTTTTTTTTTAAGATTTATTTTATTGATTTTTGACAGAGAGAAACAGAGACAGAGAGAGACAGAGAGAAGGGGGAGGGCCCAGAGCAGTCTCCATAGTTGACATTAGTTTTCCATATAGTTTCACTCCACATGTGGGCACAGGGCTGCGCAGGGCAGGAACTGGGCCGGGAGCCTCCCACATAGGTCCCGGTAAGAACTGAACTGGGGGCACACCCCAGCTCAGCATGTGGGTCCACATGGGCCGGGGCCGGGATTTGATCCTCAGTACCCGGGGCTTCAAAGCGAGCGCTTAACCTGCTGAGCCATCCCAGCTTTCCCACCTGTGTACTTCTGTTCACATCAGCTGAACTATACATTCAGCATATATTTGTTTATTCAACTATACTTCTTATTTTTATCCTGCTATCTAGTAAGGAACATGCAATATATTTATGAAAAGAAAGTTTTCTTTCTATGATGTCTAATTTGGACGCTTTGGATAGACATGATAAAATAAATGAACTGCCAACTCCTAAAACACATTGAAATAGGATGAAAAACAAGTTGGAATAGGATGATTAGAAAGGACAGAAAGAGAGAGAAGTGGTGATTTAAAAAAGCAATGTTTTAAAGTACTCATTCTACTTAAAAAAAAAACAGTGAAAATTGTAACAAAATTGTTCATGGGTACAGTTGTCTTGTACGTCAGGGTTCTGGTTAGTGGATCCTATTCTCCAAGAAAAGACTGGCTCTAAATCAAAAGGTTGCTAAATAAAAAGGAAGTGTTACATTTAATTTGAAGTAAACCATTTAACATTTGTATATAGTACTCCCTGATATTCTAGTTACCCACTGCAGCATAGTGAAACACTCAAAAATTGGTGGCTTGAAGTAGCAATAGTATTGAATGTGCTCGTGAGTGTGTGTTTTGGGCAGTGCTGGAATGGACATTCACCTCTATCGTCGTGCACGTCTGCTGGGGAAGCTGGAAGCTTGGGGGCTGGAATCATGTGAAGGCTGGCAAACTCATGTATCTGTGAGGTGATGCTGTAAGACTCAACCAACCATGGCTGGCATAATGGGGGCTGCTTGGGCATCTCTTTCTATGTGGCTTCTCCCCATGGTCTTCATATGGTGGCCGCAGGGTAGCCAGACTTCTTACAAGTCCATTCTGGGTGTACATCACAAGAGACAGTATGCCAGGTGGGAGACGCATTGCCTTTTATGATCTAACCTCCTAAGTCCCGTAGTGTCCTTTCCACTATAACATAGGGACTAGGGAATTTACAAAACCAGAGGACAGAGCATGGGCCCTACCACAGATGGAAGGGTCAGTGTCACATTTTAAGAAGAGCATGTGGGATGGGAGATATTTTGGCCACTTTTGGGAAATACCACCTGCTACACATGCTTTAACTCATTGCTGTTTTTTCAAATAGCTGACTAAAGATTTCTGACATCACTGGATAAGAGGAATTTCATCGTACTTAATTCAGGTCTTACAACAAATTTACTAGATAAGCATCATTATAGCCATTCCAGGGATCTGGAAGCTAAGTTTTGTAGAAGCTGAGACTAAAGTCTGCCCTCTCCTTGAGGAAGCTGGGATGGCTCAGCAGGTTGAGCACTCGCTTTGCAGCCCTGGGGACTAAGGATCGAATCCTGGTCCCAGTCAATCCCATATGCTGAACTGAGGTGTGCTTCCCATGCGGGAAGCCCCCAGTTTGGTTCTTGGCCCCCGGTTCAGACACTGGCTTGAGGGACCATGCCTCCCATGTGGGAAGCCCCCAACCCAGTTCCTGCCCTGCACGGTCCCCACCCACCTGTGTGGAACAAAACCATGTCAAAAACTGATGATGTACAACTATGGAGACTGCTCTGGGCCCTCCCCCTTCTCTCTGTCTGTCTGTCTGTCTCTCTCTCTAATTCTGTCAAAATAAAATAAAATAAAATAAATCTTTAAAGTCTGCCCTCTCCCCAGTTAAAACTCTCTGCCTTTCCTCTTCTTCTGATAGAGATTTGGGACTCACACTTTCTACTTACAAGCATTATGTCCATCCCAAGGCCTATAAACCAGCACAACCCATTAGTATACCAGGAACCAGTGACAGACAGAATGGAGTTTGGGCTACTTCAGTTCTGTCGCACACAATAGTCCAGACACCACAGATGGCTCTCAAACTTTGCCTCACATTAGAATCATCTGGAAAAGCTTTTTTAAAAAAAGTCCTGGGGAAGCCGGGATGGCTCAGTGGGTTAAGCGCTCACTTTGCAGCGCCGGGGACGGAGGATCGAATCCCGGCCCCGGCCCGTGCGGAACCATATGCTGAACTGGGAGCTCCCCCAGTTCAGTTCCCTCTCTGTCTCTGTATCTCTCTCTCTCTCTCTCTCTCTCTCTCTCAAAAATAAAAATAAATTAAAAAAAAAAGTCCTGATGCCCAGGTTGCATCCCATACCAATTAAATCACAACGTCTGGGGGTAGAAGCCAGGCATCAGTAATTTTTAAAGATTCCCAGATGATCCCAAAGTGAAGCAGACTTAGGGAGTTATGACCTAGATTCTTCCCAATCTAATCTCTCCCCATTCAGGGTCTATGAGGTCTTGCCTCTCTCTCTGTTTCTGTTTCTCTCTCTCGCTCGCTCGCTCTCTCTCTCTCTCTCTCTCTCTCTCTCTCTCTCTCTCTCTCTCTCTCTCTCTCTC
>PVKE010038060.1:0-15620 GCA_004027555.1 Craseonycteris thonglongyai
TTTTTTTTTGTTTGTTTGTTTTAATTTGGAGACATGATTTGTCACAGAAACAAGATCATACCGAGTGATTTGACATCTCCTTATTCATATACCACCATTTTTTATGATGTTCACAGATTCCCTATGCTGCTAATTAAGTCAATTTATACAAATTGACATTTTAATTTATATTTTCTATTAGATATTAAAATAAATACTTAGCTGTTATAATACACATTTTCATGCATGGCCACAAATTAATCTTATCACCAGTGATATATATAAATACCCCTTACAAACCACTCTTATAATAAAGGATGGCTAGGTTTTCAGGTAACCAAATCATAGTCACTCTTCCCCCCATCAAATAACACCATATTTGTTAAAATATTCTATAAGATAAATCTATGAATATATTAATTTGCATCTGTTTTGCCCTTATGTAACTACAACCCACCCGCTCCCAACTTTATGACATAATAAGGCTTTGTAGTTCTTTGGCTCAAGGTTTTTTCCCTGGAGACAAGTAAAGGCAGCCTAAAGTGTCTCTGATCTTTAGCTCATGGGATGCTCTGGAGAGGAAGGTAGTATCAGTGAGGTGGGCAGAAGCATCTTCCAAGACCTGGTGATGGAGGAGGTTCGTGAGTCCAAGAAGGCTGTGGCAGCAAACAACAAAGTAGTGGGGTGGAGGGGTGACTGTTGGGTGCACTTAGAGAAGCAACCTGACAAGCATTAGGACTCCTGGGAGCCTCACTCAAACAGAGCTCTGCAATCTAGGAGGCCCGTGAAAAGGCTGGGACTCCCAGAGAGAGAGGCGACACATGGAAGAAGGGTGCTGAGTGGAACAGTAACCATACTTCTAGATACACACCACATCTGAAGACCCCAGATACTTGGCATAAACGGTTCTGTTAGGTGTGGGAAGAGGCACAGAGGTGATACCAAGGTTGAATAATGGAAAATTTTCTGCTGAACCGCTGGGATGGGACAACTGAGTTGAAATTTAGTTGATTTAGAGAAAAACTTTAAGTGTAGTATTCTTTACACCACTCAGTTTGTGGACTAAGATTCATGTTTTCTGCACCAATAAAAAAAATATATTGCTAGTGGAAACTAACCCTCAGCAGATTTTTTCTAATATAACTATAAGTTTCACTTAAGGATGGCTACAATATATTTCTCCAGCCCAAATGTTAGTATTAACCCTGCATGCCCTCTCCACACACACATCACACACACACACATACACACACTCCAATACAATACTTATAAGTGTACATAATAATAAGGGCTCTTCCTCCTCTTTTTACACATTCTAGGCCCCTCAGCAATGGAGAAACAGATCTCTTTTAAAGACTTATTTTTATTGTTTTTGACAGAGAGAGAGATACAGAGACAGAGAGAAAGAGGAGGGCCCAGAACAGTCTCCATAGTTGCACATCACTCGTTTTTCCACATAGTTTCATTCCACAGGTGGGAGTGGGGCTGCACAGGGCAGGAAGTTCTCTTTACCCGGGGTAAAGACCTCAGTGAGAACTGAACTGGGGGCACTCCCCAGTTCAGCATATGGGTCCACACGGGCCAGGGCCGGGATTCGATCCTCGGTCCCTGGGGCTGCAAAGTGAGCACTTAACCCACTGAGCCATCCTGGCTTCCCATGTGTGAAGTACCTGATACTGGTTTAGAGGTTAAGGATAACAAGGCCTCCAGATCTCTTTTGAAAAACACTTCTGGTAACTAATGTAATGAAGAACTGAATCTAGCAATGGGGAAAGCAGTATCTCCAGGCTTTTTCAATAATATCTATAGTTCATTTATGATACTTTAGTAAGAGAAACCATAGAAAATCGTACGGAATATTGCAGGCCTTTACTTCTTCATTTAATGAACTAACTTTAAAAAAAAAAATATATATATATATATATCAATAAGTACCTGCCTTGCAGTTTTTCAAATCTCTTGTCTCTTCAAGAACTAAATATTGACAACTCAGTTATATTGATTGATGTAGTACAAAAGTACAGAAATATAACCTTTCCAGAGGTTTATTTATTGCCTTTCTAAGAAAGACTCTGATTATTAACTATTGGAGGCTATACTTGAATAATGAAGAAACTACCCAGTGTTTGTTAACATTAGTTTAGGAATTCTACGAATACCGTATTTTCTGGCGTATAAGACGACCGGGCATATAAGACGACCCCCTAATTCTACAGTTAAAACATAGGTTTAGTGGGGAAGCTGGGATGGTTCAGTGGGTTAAGCGCTCACTTTGCAGCGCCAAGGACAAGGGATCGAATCCCGGCCCCGGCCCGTGCGGAACCATATGCTGAACTGGGAGCTCCCCCAGTTCAGTTCTCTCTCTGTCTCTGTATCTCTCTCTCTCTCTCTCTCTGTCAAAAAACAATAAAAATAAATAAATAAATATTTTTTAAAAAAAACATAGGTTTAGGCCTATATTTGCTGTGTAAGACTATAGCCTCGGAAGTGGAGGGTATTCTTATACAGCAAATATAGGCCTAAACCTATGTTTTAACTGTAAAATTAGGGGGTCGTCTTATACGCCCGGTCGTCTTATACGCCGGAAAATACGGTACTCACCAAGATCTGTTTATTCTAATGTAACACACTGTTCACTCTAACGTTTTTATAAACAATGTAGAGTTTAAAGGTTGGATAAAAATTAGTGTAAATGTTGAATATGAGAGAAATCCTGAGTTTTCCCACAGTCAGTACTTCCAAAATTCTATTGAGAATTGTTACCTAGTGTGATATTTCTGCTTTTGCAAAAGGATCACCATACATTAGCATGGAGTCTCCAGAGTATATCTGATATTTTATTCATCCAGATTCCCTAAATGATCTTTCCCAATATATGAGCTACTGAATTAATGCAAAACATATGTTACTAAGTAAGAAAGAATTCTATTTCATATGAGCTAGCTACCAAATTAAAATTTAATAAAAATGGAAAGACCAACTCTCCCTTCAATATGACCTCAGCAAAAGGTCATTTTTATTTTCCCTCCTAGAGTTCTCCAAACACTAAATTGAAAGCAGGTAATGCACTGCTGCCATTTACTCCATCACCCACGATTCACTCAGGGTTCCTCCTCTTACACTCTTTACCAGAGCTCAGTAAGTCATCTCAAGGGAAGGAAAATGTGAGACTAAAACTCATAAGAATATAAAGAATAGGGTGAAGTTGAACAATAAAGCTTTATTTCCCTCCGACTACAGCTTTAAACTGTTAGTTGAGAAAATATAATAAAATATGGAGGTTTCCTATTACATATTTCATTCTAAACAGTAATGCACCTGAATAGATTTCCATTCTATGATTGGCCAATAACTCAACAGTGGTGATTTCTTTGTATGAAAAGGTATACTTTCCTATACTTTTTAAAAAAGAAAATCAAAATAGGTGTCACTATGAGGTAATCATCGTATTAATACACAAGGGGGAAAGTACTTTCATGAATGATTCTGTTTCTAAAATATTTTAAGATATAAATGTTTGGATATTTAAAATCAAGTACTGGTATGATTTAGCAAAGATCTCAACAAGCAAGACTTAGTATATTTTCTAGGAATTATTATTATATCATTTTCACTACTAAATATTATTAAGTGTTGATGTTCAGTATAGAAATCAAAATTTATCCAGTGCTAAAGTTCTTGAGAAATCTCACTGGAAATGTAAGTTTTCCACTAATTTCCTGTTGTTCTTAAATTATTGTTTAAGAGAAACAGTTTTTGTTTGTTGCAAGACAAAGATATAAATAAAAATAAATAAATAATAGCACCCAGTAAGAAATCTGTACTCAGTGAAATAACAGACAAATAGAATGCAAATGTGTAGCCATCTGGAGAATAAGAAAATCAAAAGTAATAAGCAGAATTTTGAATTTATTACAAAGGAATTATGCCAAGAGCTTCTTATTACAGTTTTCTATGGAAATGTTCAAATTAGTGGGTAAAAAATTACATTATATACTACATATTTGTGCCCTGCTGATATCATTTTACAGATGATCTTATGGCATAATATTTGCTATCCAATCTAAATTAACTTGGCTATAACTGCTGTCATACTGATTGAAAATTTGCTTTCATGCCACAAACAGCAGTTATAATGAATGAAAAAGTTTGATGAAATTGTCTAGAGCCAGAGGGATAGGATACTGGGTTATCTTTGATATTATATTACAGAATGCAAAGAAATTAATAAATCTGAAAGCAATTGAAATATTGAGAAGATGCAAAACAGAAGTTTGAAATGGGAAGAGACATAATGGAAACTAAATAGGTCAAATAAATCAGCAAAAGTTCATCAGCACCTTACTTCAAGAGACCTGTACAGTAGGATTTGAGATGGTTTTCATCATTATCAGAAGTATAATTTTGACAATTCTAATCCCTTTACTATATCAGAATCTAGATGTTGGAGGAGGAATAGGAAGGACAGGAAAAAGTAATTTACAATGTTCTCTTTAAGAGTCTTAATCAACTCTTCAAAAATGTCCCCCAAATTTCAATTATTTCAGAAATCAAATTCCATTACCAGGTGGCATTTTCCTGTTGTGTCTTTAAATTCAGAATTATGTGTTTAATTTCTTTTTGAATAATTTACAGTGCCTGGAAAATATTAAATGTTCAGAAATATCTCTTAATGGAGCTGTTGAATTCTGTGTGAGAGAACATCTCCAGCATTTTACTTTGAAATGGTGATAATGGAACAGGAAAGGAAACGGTTTTTAGTTTATTACACTTAAGAGTTAATTTTAAATGTTTTTTAAAAAGCAATTTTCTGGGCCTGTTTTCAAAAGCTGTGTTGTCCTACAGACCGTAGCCATGTTAAATTTTAAAATTAAAACCTCAGTTTCTTGGCTACATAGCCACCTTCAAATACTCAACAGCCATGAGTAACTAGTGGCCATTGCCCTTATAGAGGAGTTTCATCATTGCGGAAAAATCTTTTAGACAGCATCATTCTAAAGCATGTCAATAGCATGTTACTATTTTCCATACATATTTTCTAAACTTTATTTCTCATTCAAATATATTTCTTGGATATGCGTTATAAGCTAGGCACTGAAGATAAAAAAATAAGCCAGACCTCTTTTTTGTTTTTAAATTAAGCTAGACATAGAAGCCGAGAGGAGAAGAAAGAACCGAAAGATATTTAAGAACCACAAATAGGGTTTGATGAGAAATTGGATGTAGCAAATAACAGGAAATAACCTAGAATGACTCCCATGTTTCTGACATAAGGGAATGTTTAAGATGGCACTGCCCTTATCCTAACCTGGGTCTATGTAAGGGAGAACATGTAGAATATAGAAGAGTAATGACCATTTTAATTTCATATATGGGTGATTTTTAATGCTTGTAATATCTGTGTGTCCAATATTCATGAGAAAGTTTGAGGCTGGTGACAGAGTTTTGGGTACCATCACTGTGAAGCTGATAGTTGAATGAGATCACACAACAATGGAATGTTGACAATGAAAGCCAGGAAAATTAAAATTAACAATTTCTAGAAAAAAATGCAGGAAAAAATAGAAGTGAATGGGATCATAGAAACAAAGAGAAAGAAGATTCAAGAAGGAGCCAATAACCTAAAGAGCTTCAAAAAGTTACATAAGATAAAAGCTAGGGGGAAAAGTCCCTTTAATGTCGTGGCAGTATGGTCTTGGGTGACCTTAACACGAAATTTTTTTTAAAATAATGCTAGCAGAGTTTAGGTAGCAAGAAAGTTAGAAGTGAATGAGTAGAGGGAAAAGAAAGGCATGAATAGAACACTCTTTGCAGAAATTGAATGATATAGGTTGGAAAGAGCTATACATGAAGTGACATATAAGACGCAAGAGAGGAAGTTTATTTGTTTGATAGTTCTAATGTGGAAAAGGCTTGATTAAACATTTATTTTTTTTAATTTCTGTGTCCATAGGCTATGCATATAATGGGCTCATCTCAGCTAGTTTGGATTAATTGCAACTTATTTCTAGAGCTACTGACCCTTGGCTAATGCTATGGAATGCTTTAACTAAAGATAAATGATGTTTTGAAACCGAGTTTGTGAGTTGCTTCAGAGCAGGATGTATCAGCCTGCCAGCACTGTTTAGTAATACTAATAATTAGATTTATAATTGCCTCTAATTTAGGTAGCCTGGGAGTGAGAGACTTTCAAAGTAAAGGTTGGTAACATCGCTACAATATGTCTATATGAGAAGTTCATTGTGCGAGATCTCCACCCTGAGCAGATCTGGGTTTCCTGCTACAGAGATGCTTCAGATGTGCACCAGTAGTAGTTACAGGTCTGTACAGACCAAGGACACCCGAATGACCCCAGAGGTGGGAGAATAACAAAATTTGTACCTGAGAACACTGGACACCTTTTCAAACCTATCTTTCTTCCGTTGTATTTGTTCATCTTTGCCTGTAATGAAGTTGTTCTGGGAGTATAAACTGAGTCCCATAAGCAGTGGAACACTAAAGGTGATTAAAACATAATACTCAGCTTTCTCAGTATCTCAAAGAATTTGTTGCAAGTGCAATATTTTGGAATCAATAATTACAATTCCTGAGGATACTTGTTTTCTCCAGGGGAAAAAAAAATAGAAATAAAGTCTTATTTCCACAAAACATACTTAAAAGAAAGAAAAATAATTGTCCAGATTGTCTGAAATATCTTGTTAACGGTCAGCACAGGAATTTTGAATAACTGATTTTCCATGCAAACTATCTGAATAGTTCACTAAGAGAAGCAATCCATTTCAAATACTCATACCTTCTTAGACGTAGTCTTTCACTCTTTTCAACCATTTCATCACTCTCTTTACCTTCACTATTAGATTTCACATGCCCAGGCATCTCATCTATTTCATCAGTTTGTGATTAGATGCAAAGTGTTTCCAGCTTCCTAAGGGTGGGATGAACCCTTCAGTTCACAAAGCAAGGTCTTTTCATTACCTTTTGTCACACAGACATCTCAAAAACATCTTGGAAAGCTGGCCAGATGGCAATGTTCATAGATACAAGCTAAGGTGAAATAGTGATAGAGTGATCAAAGTAGGAGATGATCAGACCGTTTAATAAAATGCCCAACAACATAGATTTTAAGTCAGTAAGATGTGGGATTAAATTCCAGATGGGCCTCTTACTAGCTACACAACCTTGAGAAAGGTATTTAATGTATTTCATCATCAGTCTCCTCCTCAGGAAAATGGTGAAAATTAAATGCTTCGCGGTGTTATTGTATTAATATACATATATACAAGGGCTGTCAAGAAAGTACCCAGCCATGTAACTGTTCTCATTATATTGACTATGGCTGTTTCTTTTCCTGGACAGCCCTCATATATTTGTGAACACAATCCTTAACCTGTCCAAATCCCTCCATATCTTAGTTTTCTAATATGAGGGTAAAATTAAATTTAACCTAACCAACTTTTTATGAGTATAAATTTTTATGAATATACAAATGGACAATGGCCAGACTATATATAAAAATAGAATCCTAACCCACAACCTCTACACCAACCAGCCCAGAAAGCCAAACCACAGCATCTGCAGTAATCAGCCAAGAACAATCAGGTCTTTGTCATGACTGCTAGCCTAGCTTCCCTAACATTTGCCTGCATTTCTGACATAGGACCAACCAGAGAAAGCCAAATGAGCTCCCCAAACCAATCACATAGGATGCCCCACTCCCAGTTAGCCCACCTCCAGCTTCCCCAGGTCAACAACCTCCAGTCAGATCACACTTGAAGTCTTCCTTTTTCCACCATAAAACTTTCCCACTCCCCTGCCTGCCTCTGAGTTTCTGCCAGACACAAGTGATGGTGGCTGACTCCCTTGCTAGAATAAGCTCTCAATAAATTGCCTCTGTTTTCATTTGGGTGGTCTTTGCTTCCACATTATTTTAACTGAGGTTAAAAGTTCAATGGTAATTTTTAAATGCCATATATATTTTATTATTATTGTGCATAAGACATCATAGTGATCATTAAGGCTTATTCATGTAACCATCTGCTTATGGACATAGTACTTTTCCATCATAATCCAGATGCTTAGGATCAGTTCTGTTTCCATCACTGCCACATCACAGATTCTTCAACTAATTTGAGTATTCCCCATTCTTACTCTCTCTGCTTTTTACTTTATTATATATCCTCTCCTTTCCATGTTGTCTATACCCCAATGTCTAGAATTTTAGCATATCAGTAGCCAATATTCTCATTAACTTTCAGTTACAAATGGCCAGATAAACTCAAAAGTTGCTTTCTTTTTATCCCAGAAACTCTCCTTCCTTTAAAAGAAAGTTTCCCTTTATTTTGAGAAATTGTTTTCCCACTCCATTCACATGATTTGATAGACTTCTGTCAATCCTAATAGCTTCATTCTAACATGAATGCTCCAGGGAAAAGGCAGGTGAACCAAACAAGATCAAGAAGAGTCTGTCCCAGGGCATTTCTAGATTTTCTTGTTAGGTGCCAAGCTTGTGAAATTGTGAGTCCAGACTTCTTGGAAGCCATGGGTCTAGCCTAGTGGAAAAAATCAGTGTGAGAAGGAAGTCCACATTCAAAAAGAAAAAGAAGAGTATGCATATATCATTCACTGCTATAGAGAATAAGGAAAGAGCAAACTACGAGGATATAGTGACAGGTTAGTTGACTCTGAGGTTATGTGGAGTCTGAGACTAGAACAAAGGAGAGAAGTCTGGGTTATGGATAAGAGCTCTGACACTTACTAATATCATGATATTTCACTGAGGGATGATGGGTAGATAAATAGCCAAACTTATGTTTTTGATACTTCTTGAAATTAGCTGGATGTGGTTAATAATAAAGCCTTAAGAATACAACAGATGGGTGCTGGGGTAGCTCAACAGGTCTGAGTGCTTGCCTTGCATCTGTGAGGTCAAGAGATCTAATCCTGACCCCAACCCCAGCTGAGCTTCCCCACATCTACCTGTGTGGAATGAAACTATGTCACAACTAATGAACTATGGAGACTGCTCAGGGCCTTCCTCCCTTCTTTCCATCTCTCTCTCTCTCTCTCTCTCTCTCTCTCTCTCTCTCTCTCTCTCTGTCTTCTCTCAAACAATAAAAATCTTTTCTTTTTTTTTTAAGACTTATTTTTTTTTGTTTTTGACAGACCAGAAAGAGAGAGAGCGAGAGAGAGAGAGAGAGAGAAGAGGGAGGGCCCAAAGTAGTCTCCATAGTTGTATGTCCTTAGTTTTGGACATGGTTTCACTCCACACAGGTGGGCAGGGGCCTTCCACATGAGAGGGACACCCCCTCAAGCCAGGAGCTGAACCAAGAGGCCTCCCACATGGGAAGCTTGACCCTGCAAGAACCAAACTGGAGGCCTCCTGCATGGGAAGCACACCCCAGTTCAGCACATGGGTCCAAACGGAGGGAGATGGGATTCAATTCTCGGTTTCCAGGGCTGCAAAGCAAGCGCTTAACCCACTGAGCAAACACACTATCCTCACATGTAAATGCCTAATTAATTCACCGTAAACTAATAGCTCAGAATTCTTCAGGTTGTTTGATATGTCTCACAATTAGCCAACCATTTGCCTCTGAGTTCTTAATTTTGATAAGTGGTATCCTAAAACTTACTGCCATAGCAGAACCAAGAAACAATTATTCGGGAGTTTGGGGTATGGTGAGAGGTAGGAGTATATGAAGAACTCTACGTTTGAGTCAAGATGCTCAGACAGATTATACAATAGTAAGTAGGAATGAAAAGCTACCAAATCAATTAAGGAACTTTATTGAGCAGCCAACAAACGTTAAGAAAGAAGTAACAGAAAATGTTTTGAATTGAGTCAGGTGCCCTGTGTCTGAAGCTTACTAATTCTCAACTGTGACCCTCACTTTCTTCATTTGCAGAAGGGTGATGTCATGGATCATCTCACTTGGGATGCTATAGAGCAAATAAAGAAATACAAAATTCCCAGCCTCTCCCTTTAGAAGGTGTGGAGTATTGGGGCACACGCTTGAAAAATGAAATATCGAAAGAAGAAATATAAGTAACAATTCAAACCACGAGCCAGCACAAGGAGGCCTTATAAGCAAAATAAAAGGTAAAATAATTATATAATAATAATAATAATACGTATTTTAAAGGAACAAGACCGTAGGAATGCAATTCTAGACACTGTGGAGTTCAGCTGGGCGGCCAGTGGAGGGAGACCTTCCATTCCCCAGGCCTTGGGGATTTTTCTCACACTTTCCTAGTGGCAGCCTCGCCTCAGCCTCCCGGAAGGGACTGATTAAGGGCTGAGCCGAATGGAGTGGTGACGCTGGCGTTGGCAGCCGAGGGGGCTCGGGTCTGGATGCTGCCCGGGGAGCCGTGCAGGCGGCCAGAGGGGCGGGCGCCCCCGCTGCACCCGGGGCCAGGCACCCGCGACTCACCGGCTCCGCGGGCCTCCCCGCGCCGCGCCTGCCCACCCCGCCGGCTCCGTGGCGCCGGCGGCCGAGGCCCTGCGGGTCCGTTACTCCGTGTCCAGGCAACCGCGGCGCCGCCCGCCCCGGCCCCGGCCTCCGGGGGTGGTGCCCCCGGCCCCGGCCTCCGGGGGTGGCGCCGCCCACCCTGTGTTTCCGCTCCAGCCCAGCGCCTCGCTCGGCCTTCCCTGGGCTACGACCTCCTCCCCGCGCTCTTTTCTCGCTTTTTCTAACCCACGCGCCCCACTAAGCTCGTTTTCCTCTTTACTAAAGAAGGGAACGACTCAACGTCCTTTCCTACAGTAGATGAGAATCAGAGAAGATCGCATGTTTATTAAATGCGAAGGTGACAGGACTTCATTTCTGGGCGCTGAGAGGATTCCTGAAAACCTACCCCACTTACCACTTTTCTTGAAAGGGCTCCTTCCAGCGTCTGTTTTCTTACCCCTCAGTACAATACAAGAAGGTGGTAAACTCCCGTTAAGCGTGGCTGTTAGTTCTGAAGTGACTGGCATTGAGAAATCTGAATAAACCATTAGGGAGGAAAGGAAAGCTTTGCGTCTGGAGAGGTTGAGGTGGTGAACTCAAGCCAGTTGTCTAAGGGTTTGTTTCTAATAAAAACATTTTTGAAGCATGATTTACCTCAGAAAATATTAGGTGGCACAAAATATGTACCTAAACTTTGTTTCTTCTTCAATGAATATATTCTGTGACCTGAGATAGGCTTCAAAGGAAGAAATTTGTGTACTACACTAGTCTCACCAACTCAAATGAAATCAAACCCAAAAAGGTAAACTGAAGATGGTTAAAAACAGGCTCAGGATATAGATTTGTATTCTCACACAGACAAATCATATTTCCAGGCAACACTGGGAAAAGGAAAAGGCCCGCCAAAATTAAGTAAGCAAAATCTGTTACCTTATGAGACAACACAATTAGTATTCCTTTCTTACTGTGAGACGTTAGCAAGGCCATACCTGGAGTAAGGTAATTCCAGCCAAAGATGTAAAAAAAGAAGCAATAATAAGCAAAGCAGATAGAGGTCTTAATAAATACAGAACTCTTTTTGTAATTAAAAAATAGATTCCAGGCTACACTCTCCACTTTCCCAGCTCCCTCCGTTAATTATTAAAATCTGACATGTTAACAATGCAATGTTAAATTTAAACAAAATAAAATATGTAACAGTAAATATGTAACATATGCCTTTTGTTTTTCATCTCTTGGTATAGATCTCTTGTTTTTTCATTTTTGTTGTTTTCCTTCTATCTCCTTACATTGATTATTTTAATAGTTCTCCATATCTCTTTCTTTATGGCTACGGTACTTGGTCGTCATAGAAAAACTGCATTCATAATTCTAACATGCTTTAGTCACCTTTTGCTTTTGCTTTTTCTTCTTGTCTGCCTCTAATAACTTTTCATGTTTCTTCAGTCAACCATCTTGACTGTTCCTTCCTGTTAACTTCTGGCATTGTCTTTTTACTTTCTTCCCTTACAATATTTCTAGTTTCTGTCCACATTTCTTCTGGTTCTCGGTCAATTAAATTTAACAGTGCAAATCTGTTTTTTATGTGGATTTTAAATCCATCAGGAATGTTATTTATGTTTTTGTTTTTGGTTTTTTTTGCCCAACAATTATTTTAGTGTTCTACTTCAGCTTTACTGTAATGTTTGACATTAACAGTTCATGGTCAGTACCACAATCTGCTCCCAGTCTTGTCTTGACAAAGAGAATACAGCTTCTCCATCCCTTGTTTCCAATTACATAGTCTATTTAATTTCTATATTGGCCATCTGGTGCAGTCCATGTATAAAGTCATCTGCTCAGTTTTCTGAGGCATGTGTTTGTGATGGACAAATTGTGAGCCTCGCAGAAACCCAGGAGCCTGCTTCTGTCTTGACCCCTAGCCTGAATTTTCCATGACATTTTTTCATATCCCCTATAACTATGTATGGATGCAGAAGTTGGCCAGTGAAGAAGGCTGGTTGGAAAAAAAATTGATTGATTTGACACATAGTGTTAGTAGAGAGCTCTATGGATATCTTGGACCACCAGAAAAGGCAAGTAAGTGGGTCCTATAGCACATTAAACCTGAAACATCCCTGGAAGCAAAAATGAAAAAAACGAAAGCTTTCCTACTACAGGCACATCATGAATAAGCAGTGTTCTTTGGAAAAAACAATAATACTAGAAAAAATACAAGGCAGAAGAAGAGTGGACCAAATATGGGATGGAATGAATCCATAAAAGAAGCTGTAGGCATGAGTCTACATACAGGGCTGCACCAGGCTGTTGAGGACAGGACATTGTGGACATCACCAATTTGTAGGGTAAGCAGGAGTTGGAGCTAATTCAACAGTGTGTAACACACACAAATGTGTATTCATGAGCCTTCAAAGTATCTAAATGAATATATTAAAATGATAGTAATACTTTTCTCCCAAAACAAAGTTTTATCTACTAGAAATGTCATTCTTGACAATTTTCTCTTAAATATTGATAATTGTGATATACCTATTGTGATAGGCATATTTCTAAGATGAACCCCAAAGCCCCTGCCCCATGGTAAACATGCCTAGCTTAATTGTCCAGACTTTGAATATGATGGATTTTATTCTTGTGATTAACTTGTTATATGGTACAGTTGACTTTGAAAAGGGAGATAATCCAGGCTGAGTTGGACGTAATTAGTTGAACCATTAAAAGGGACAGGCCTCTTCCAATAGTTAAAAATGTGAAGTATTGGAAAGATCTGACACCAGGGACATTCTTCATTGTCAGTTTTAAAGATGGAGGGGCTGTATGGCAAGGATTGCAGCAGCCTCTAAAAGCTGAGAATGGCCCCAGTTAACAGCCAGCAAGGCAATGAGGATATCAGTCCTATACCCTCAAGGAACTGAATTCTACCAACAATCTGAACGGTCTTGGAAGAGGATGCTGTGCCCTAAATGAGAATGCATCCTGCCAACACTTTAATTTCAGCCTTGTGAGACCCTGACCAGGCAACCCCATCCACCTTACCTGCACTGCTGACCGACAGAACTGTGAACTAATAAATAGATATTATTTTAAGCTGCTGACTTTGTGGTAATTGTTATATGGCAAAGGAAAGCTAATATACATAACAAACAAAAGTGAGAATGTTTAAATAAAGATACAGGGTTATCTCAGGAAACCTAGGGCAGGATTATAACTGAAACTCAAGTAAGACAGTTATCAGACATTGCAAAATTAAATCAATACCAGAGCTATTGTTATAAACCAGAACACAGTAGATGAGGTCATCTTATTAGCAAATAGAAAAACTTATTTTCTACACAAATAAAAAACTACCAGAAATAGCTGATTTTTCTATAGCAACAATAAAAAATCAAAAAGCCAAATGAAATGTTAAAAGTTCACAGAGGAAACAATGATCAAATAAAAATACATTTCCTATAAAATTATTATTCAAGAATAAGACCCCCTCCTCCCCCCAAAAAAATACTTTGAATGAACAAAAATCAAGATGGCTATTAGCAGATCCATTTTGTTACTACGTAATTTTAGGAAGAAAGAAAATAGTAAAGATATTGAAAGATGTGTGGTTAAATCTAAACAATCTTTGACCCTGTGAAAACATGTCAGCCATTTGTTTGTCTTTCAGTTGTTCTTGGCTTTCTTTTCCTAACATCCTATATCCAACTGGTCCTTAGGACTTATGCATGTTACAGTTTTAATATATCTCTTGACAGTGCTAGACCATTTCAAGAATTAGACTTAACAATGGAGTGTTCTGGACCCCTATTTTACATAGACCAGAATTATTCACAAGCATGTCCAACCTGCAGCCCAGCACAGCTTTGAATGAGGCTCAACACAAATTCTTAAAACATGAAAACTTTTTGTGACCTTTTTAGCGCATCAGCTATCATTAGTGTTAGTGTATTTTATGTGTGGCCCAAGACAATTCTTCCAATGTGGCCCAGGGCGTCCAAAATGTTTGACACCGCTGATTTAAAGACTCTTTAAATTAACTAAATGCATACCACTCCTGCCATAGCAAATTAGCTGAAATCCCCTATTTATTTATAATAATGTTTTATTAAGATAGACCAGAAGTATCCTCAGTATACAATTGGAACTGGTATCTGATTATATCTGAAAGAGTGGCATGATATCAAATTCTCTAAATTAAAAATTATTGTCTTTGGCAGGTATTCTCCTAAATTCAATTTGCTCACATCAAATTATTTCTTACAGAAACTTAATTCACTTGTATATTGTAAGTAATTCATACTGATGTACAATGAGAAAGTAAGAAGTTCCAAAAGAGAATTACTGGTGCTGTTCTCTAATGACATATGATTTAAAATATTTTAGGATCAGAATCATTTTGCACTATTATTAATGGTATAGAATTTGGAGATATCTTATACCTTTTCATGTGCTAAAGATTAATATTGCAACTCTTTAAAATATATTTCAAATGATTGAAAATACCAAACATTCCTATAAATTCTATATTGCCACCTTCTGTTATAGTCATAACCTAAGCAAGTGCCCCTGAGTGTTCATAAGATTTCATCCTTCTCATTTGCTTGCCATAAAACATGGATCTACATTCAACAATTCCATGCAGAGATAATCTAAGAAAGTGCAACTGAAATATTTTCATGATCTCTACCCTCTTTAAGAGTGTTATGAAAATTTGAGATGGGTAGAGGGTTTGAAAAAGTCTTCCAAATAGTCACTGGAGTTCAAAAGCCAATCAATAAAAGCCACAGTGGGACCATTAACAAACCCCTAGATGTCAGTGGTACTAAATGCTCACAATCAAAGACCTTTGGATGAGTTCCATCTCAGTCTGACAGCTTAGGATAGAGAATATACCACTCCCATCGATGACAATGAGAAGAACCAGCGTGGGAAGAAGTCTTGGTTGCCTCTGATTGACTGATTACATATGAAATGCAAAGTATTGAAATATCTGAAATTACTTGAAATTGATTAGATTCAATGACCAACACCCCCCCCCCAGCCCCATCAGAATGGGTGTTCAAAACAGAGGTTGTTCAATTGAAATGTAAAAAGTTACATCTACCATCTGAATATCTGATTTGAGAAATCCTATCCAGAAACCTATAAACATGCGCACGTGCACGCACACACACACACACACACACACACACACACACA
>PVKE010038061.1:0-15615 GCA_004027555.1 Craseonycteris thonglongyai
ATCTTCTGGAGGGGCTTTGTATTCTGGGGTGTGCATTGTGTTTGATGTGGTTCTTTTTGCTTTATGCATGAGTCTGTTTTCCCTCTGGGGGTTTGCCTATCAGATGGGTTTCTCTTTATTTTTTCTTTTAGACTCAGTTGTGGTAGAACGAGATTTTGCGAGAGTGTTGGGGGAAGCAGACAGCTTCTGTGTCCTGGGGCACTTCAGGTTGCTGTCTTAGCTGTTTGATAGTAGGGTAGTAAAGGTGTGGCTAGGGGTGGGGGCATGTGAGTAGGAGCTAGGGCCGGTCTGAGACACAATAGCAGATGCCTCTTTCAGTAGGGGAGCTGGTGGTTTAGTGGGGGCGGGGTGCAGGAGCTCTGGTCTTTCCTCCTCCTTGCTGCCCCTCCTTCAATTGTATGTGTAAGGCACGCCCGCAGGGCAGTACTTGGATGGGCTGGGGCTTGGGAGAGGCCCTGGTCGGCCACGCAGTCTCGCGCACATGCAATGACACTGCGGAAACCCGGCAGGCAGCCCAGTTGCGCAAGCGGTCCGCCACTCCCCAGAGGCCCCGTGGGTGGGACGCCGAAAGCCGGTCCCGCGCATAGGCAGCGGTGCTGCTGCGGTCTGGCGAGCATGGTGCTAAAAGCCCTGTAGCGAGCGCACCGGAGAGCAGGCAGCGATGCTGCGGGGCGGCCTGGTGGGTGGGACACCGAAAGCCCGGTGCGTGAACGCAGTGATGCGCAGCGGCCCAGTGGGCGGGGCGCCGAAAGCCCTGCCGCGCACTTCTGCGCAGGCAGAGTCGCCACAGGGGCCTGGTGAGCGGGGCACCAAAAGCCCAATTGCGCGCTGGCAAGCAAGCAGCGGTGTCGCTGTGGCCCGGTGGGTGTGGCGCCAAAAGCCCAGTTGCACGCTGGCAGTGGCGCCGTGGAGGTCCGGTTGGTGGGGCACCGAAAGCTCTGCGCGCACAGGCCATAGCTCGGGCAGCAGCCGCTCTAAGCTCCCGGCTCTGTTGAGACCGCTGGATTCACTCCAAGCACGTCCAATGCAGCTATGCCCACTCAAGCCCCAGCCCTCACTCCAAGAGCCCTGTCCTCAGAAGGCGCTCCTTCACAGTCAATCTCCTCCGTAAATCAGGGGTGCTGAGCTATTGTGTGCTGGTGCCCTGCTCTCACCCTGCCCGCCGGGAAGTGCAGCCACCCTGCTCCACAGTCCCTGTTCCTCTTTAGGCTCTGTGATCTGATTAGGGCACTGTATGCTATCCCTTGAGTTCGGATGTTAAATTGTCCACAGTCTTGTGGGGATTCCATGCTCCCTAGGTCTCGGCTTCCAGCCCGCCCTCGATCCAGCTCCACTTTGACCGTAGTCCCCCAATCCCCCTTTGTTTTTGCCAGCCCCGGGCCGCGCTCCGCGTCTCTGTCCCCGAACTGCTGCTTCCCTTTTCCTCTCCCGCTCTCCCCTTTTTTCTCTAACCTTTGTGTGTTGTTCCGTGTTGTGTGGTTCTCTTAGTTGAGGTTTCTTCTCAGGGTTTCCTCTGTGGATTCCCCTCTGTTCACAAGGCCCTTCCCAGGCTGTTATCGGCGTTCTCCTCTCATGCCGCCATCTTGGATCTCCTCCTGAGTCTATTTTTGACTCTGTGGCTGAGGTGTGTCTTTTGTAGGCAGCATATGGTTGGAGTTTGTATTTTGATCCAGTCTGCTACCCTGTGCCGCTTTATTGGTGAATTCAGTCCATTTACATTCAGGGTGTTGATTTGATATATGAGGATATTGTGTATCCATTTCTTCTTTTCTTTTTGTTTTTTTGTTGTCCCAACTTTTCTCCATTTATTTTGATTTCTTGATTTAGGCCGAATCGCCTCCTTCAGTATTTCTTGGAGTGTCGGTTTTGAGCCGGAGAATTCCCTCAGCTTCTGTATATCTGAAAAGGCCTTAATTTCTTCTTCATATCTAAAGGTTAATTTTGATGGATAGTTAATTCTTGACTGAAAATTTCTCTCTTTTAATATTTTGAAGATTGGGGTCCACTTCATCCTGGTTTGCAGAGTTTCTGCTGATAAGTCTGGTGACGGCCTGATAGTTTTTCCATTGAAAGTTATATTTTGTTTTTCCCTGGCAGGCTTTAGGATTCTTTCTTTGTCTTTGGTTTTTGTCATCTTCAGAACAATGTGCCTTGGAGAAGATCTGCTAGGGTCTAGGAAGTTAGGGCTCCTAAACAGGAGCCTCTTGTATTTGGGGTTGTAGTTCTTAGGAAAATTCTCATCCACTATTTGTTTT
The DNA here is from genome assembly GCA_004027555.1 of Craseonycteris thonglongyai. NCBI lineage: Eukaryota > Metazoa > Chordata > Mammalia > Chiroptera > Craseonycteridae > Craseonycteris > Craseonycteris thonglongyai. Next base: position 2,256 of record PVKE010038061.1, read on the forward strand.
AGTGGACTCTGAGAAGATTTCATCTCGCTTTCTTCTGGTACCCCTATTATTCTAATATTGTTCTTTCTGATGGTGTCAGAGAGTTCTTATGATGCTCTTTCATTTCTCTTGATTCTCATTTTTCTTTCTTTGTCCCTCTGTGACATTTCCATATTTCTATCTTTGATTTCACTCATCCTTTCCTCTAGCTGGTCAGCCCTGTTTCCTATGCTGGTCAGTTCCTTTTTCAGCTCTCCCACGATGCCTTTCATTTCAAGGAGTTCCTTTTGGTTCTGCTCTAACTTCTCAATTTTATTGGTAAAGTACTCATTTTGCTCAGAAAATTTCTTGTTGAGGTCATTTAACTGTGTCTGTGTACTTTGCCAGCATTGAGTGAGCTCTCTGAGTGTCTTGAGTATTGCAGCCTTGTATTCTGTTTCACTTCGATTTCATTCCAAGTGTGCAAGGTCCTTTACTAAGGAATGCCTCTTATCTTCTGGAGGGGCTTTGGATTCTGAGGTGTGCATTGTGTTTGATGTGGTTCTTTTTGCTTTGTGCATGAGTATGATTTCTTCTTGGGTGTTTGCCTATCAAGTGGGCATCTCAGTTGTGGGAGGAGGAGATTTTGGGAGGGGGTTAGGGTAAGCAGTCAGTTCTGTGCCTTGGGAGGTGCTCTTCAGCTTGCTGTCTTATCTGTTAGAAGGCAGGGTAGTGAGGGTGTGGTGGGGGTGGGGGCCTGTGAGTAGGATTTAGGGTGGGCCTGAGACACAATAGCAGATTTCTCTGTCATAAGGGAGGCTGGTGGTTCATTGCGGTTGGGGTGATCAGCTCCCAGTTTCTCTCCTCTAATCACATCTGTGAGCCCAAGGGGCTTGGCAGAGTCTCGGGCCACAGCTTGGCTGGTGACTTTGCAGGGTCTCAAAGACCGCCTGATTTATTCTAAACATGTCTTTGCTGCCACTGCCCTCACTCCGGGAGCCCTCCCTTCAAAAGGTGCTCTGTCACAGTCAACTCTAGGAGCTCAGCTGTGTTTCCTCTGTAAATCAGGGGTGCCAAGCTGCTGGGGGCTGGTGCCTTGCTCTCTCCCCACCTGCCTGGGAAGTGCAGCCACCCTGCTCCAGAATCCCTGTTCCACCCCAGGTTCTATGATCTGATTAGGGTATCACGTGCTGCCCCTTGAGTTTGGGTGTTAAATTGTCCACCTTCCTGTGGGGTTTCCATGCTCCCTAGGTCTCGGCTTCCAGCCCACCCTCGATCTAGCTCCACTTTGACCGTAGTCCCCCTCATCCCCCTTTGTTTTTGCCAGCCCCAGGCCACACTCCGCGTCCCTGTCCTCAAACTGCTCCTTCCCCTGTCCTCTCCTGCTCTCCCCTTTTTTCTCTAAACTTTGGGTGTTGTTCTACATTTTGTGGTTCTCTCAGTTGAGGGTGCTTCTCAGGGTTATCCCTTTGGTCATAAGTTCCTTCTCAGGTAGGTATCAGGGTTCTCCTCCCATGCTGCCATCTTTTTACTCAAGCTCTTATTTTTACTTTGCATCTTATTAAAATGTTTGTATTTTTCTAAGCAATATAAAGAAGCACTAAGTGCCAACATCCTTGTCTGGGTCTGTACCTTAAGTTTACTGCCTCTACAGTGTCCTTCAGTAGGATGGTGGCTAATGCTTTTCAGAGACATGGTTTTCATTAGTTTTGGTAATTTGATGTTCTTAATTTTATTTTTGAATTAGAAATGAGTAAATTCAGGGAGTGCAGGGTAGCTCAACAGATTGAGTGCTTGCCTTGCAACCTTGACGTCCGGGGATCAAATCCTCACCCTGCCCATTCAAACCCCTATGCTGAACTGTTGTGCAACTGGTAACTGCCAGATGGCGGTGGAGGTTCTTGCCTCTTATGTAGTAGGCCACCGGTTTGGTTCCTGCCTCACGCTGGACCCACATCTACCTGTGTAGAATGGAACTGTGTTACAACAAATAATGTACAACTAAGGAAACTACTCTGGCCTCTCCCTTTTCTCTGTCTTTCTCTCTCACCTTCTCTCAGAAAAAACAACAAAAAAACCCCCAATAAAATAAATCTTTAAAAAGTAATAAAAAAATGAGTGGATGTAATTGCCATCTCTTTTCAGGGTTTTGGATCTGTAATTTCAATGCGAGGACCTCCTGCTTTCATCATCTGTAGCACTAATAATGTGTCTTTCCTGTGTCCAGCTGTATGATGATTGCTCTTTCCACTCTAACATGTCCAGAGGAGAGCTCCATCTGATCTTGCTCACTTGTTCTCCAGACCTCAGGTTTCTGTCTCTCTCAATAGGTGAAGATTTTGAAGAAAAAGAAGGCCTGAGTCAGAAGGATTAAACCACAGAAGCAAACTGAGAAAGCCCAAATGGGAGGAGAAGAATGAGGAACACAGAGCAAAAACATAGCCTCCTCATCTCAGCTTTACTCCTGGTTACTCTCTGCTAACTGGTCCTGGAGAGATCCTTCTGTAACTATTTTTACTCTCTTAGCCACACCTCTCTTTTATGCTTTTATTGCTGAGATTACCTCATTTCCTCTCCCCTGGGGCCTGAACTGTTATACAAATTGGAGCCTGGAGATACCCTGAACCTCGTCTGACACTCCCTAGAACCCAAGAGGCTCTCTCTAATCTTTTTTCCTGGATTATTTCTCATCTGTGGAAATACTGTCTCCTTCTTTGTCCTAGAGTAGTACAGCCTTGGTCCTTAAATGTTTTTACCCCAAAAGCCTCATCAGACTAGGCACCACAAGGAACTAGATTTAGACCCCAGCTATGACAATGATTTATTTATATCTTTACAGCCCAGCAGAATATACAGCTGTCTTTTGCCCTCTGACTATTGACCTCACTCTTATCCTTTTCTTTCTGTTCATACTCATGTGTAGCACTACCTGTTCTAAACTCTCCCTGAAGACACAAAGCCCATGGACTTCTCCCTGTTGCCCTTTCTCATATCCATGGTCTCCTTCATGCTCCTAATTTTCTAAGTCCCTTCAACCTCATGTATGGCAGCCCCTTCCTACTTGGAAACCTTCCCACTCGATCCTCTGTGTTTGGGGACTATATTCCTACCCTCAGTCTAGTCCAACAGCTCCTCTGTGAGCACACTGACCAGGTTCTCCACCAGCCCTCCAGGGACTCAAAAGGAAGTCCCTCCCTCAGCTTTCTCCCTGGAGACTGGGTTTTATTAAAAGCCTTACACCACACTGATCTTCAGGGACAATAGACCGGACTCTCAGGTTCTTTTTACTTACCCCTACAACTGCTTAACTCTTGTCTTGGGCCATGCCCCATGGTTTCATTTTTCTAGATTGAAAGCACAGACCACTGAGGTTCCCAGGAATTTGAAACCACACCCTAGCCCCCCTCTCCAATACTCATGCTCACTTCTCAGACCAGCTAAGCTCTGACTCTCCCAAATCCCAGAAGAAGACCCTAGTTACTGGTCAGAACACTGGATGCCCAGCTAAGTGCTTCCATGTTGTCCCCCTCCCCATTAGAAAAGGCTCTACCAGGCAATTTTCTTCTCATGATTGCCTTCACCTTTTTCATTCTATTATTTCTTGCTCCTATACAGCTATAACTTACCCTCTCTGTGATTACATAGACCTGTAGGCATAATTCTAGGGAGCTTTCTTACTGTATTCTTTCTGTGCATCCCTGTGGGCCTCTGGATAGTGGGCAAACACACATGAATGTTCAATGTGATTGCTCTGCTTGCCAGTCACCCCCACCCCTTGCAGAACAAATTCACATGGTCACCTCCATCCTACCCCTTGCTTTTGCTAGCAACTCCCCACCCTCCTCTGGGAAGCCTATCTCCAGGGAGGACTTTGGCTTATCCATGGGACTCCATTGTCCACCTCCTAGACTCCCAGAGGGAAGTTTCCCATGGGGACTATACAGTGCAATGTCTTCCCTGAGCAGGACCTCCCGACTTGGACTAATTCTTGTATTTCTCCCTACCCCTGGATATATGCATTTCAGCCCCTGTCTCCTCCCTCTTATGTTACAGTTCACCCGACAAAGGAACACCAAGCAGCACTCGGGAGATAGGAGTCACAAAGCTTTATTTATGCCGGAGGGCTCAGAGGAGTGTTTTTCCAAAGTCTGAGCCCCGACTACAGGGAGTATCAGGCTTATATAGGGAGACTTGGTTACTTTCTATGATAAATTCTTTTTTTCCCACAGTCATATATCTAGGTTTGGCAGATGCAGGTGCCAGGAGAGTGCAGGCACTAGGAGAGGCCAAGGCCATAGGTGCAGGGAGTGAGCAGGCTCTACAGAGTAGAGGAGTGATGCGCTGGGAGCCAGGAAGATTTGCAGAAGCAGAGGCTTAATTGCAAGCAGTGAAACAGGTCCTTGCCCACATCACTTAAAGGGCTCTTAGCCTCACTCAGGCTCTCTTTAAAAGGTCCAACTTCTCACACACCTATTTTTCTTCCACCTGTCTGCCTGCTTTACTCAGTCAGGGTACTTCTTTCTCTGTGGAACTACCACCTACATGTGTTTGCCCACCAAGTGGATGGGAACTTGCATTCTAATTTACCTCACCCCAAACATCAATCTAGTCTCATCCCAAGAGTCTCTCTCATTCCAAGTACCCAGTTGGTCAGATACCAGCAGGCCATCCATGCCATTCCCCTGCGCATAGCCATAGGCATCACTGGCTGCCTGGATCTTATGGCCAGAGGGCTAGGAACCTCCCTGACTTACTTCACACCCTTTCTGAGAATCTCCAAAACTCCCTGGAAGAAATCACCTCTATACTGGTAAGATTACAAGACCAATTAGGCTCCATAGCAGCTGTCACCCTGTAAAATTGTCCTTACAACTAGATGAATAATGCTGCTTTTACCTTAACCAGTCAGGCCTCAGTAATAGATGCAGCTGCCAATTCTCAGGAGGGAGAACAAAAGATCAGAGAGAGACAGGAGGATTGTTATAATCAATGGCTATAATCTAATTGGGCTAATTGGCTTCTCCCTTTTTTAGGACCACTCACATTTATGTTTATCTTTCTCATTCTGACTCTTGGTCCCCTCCTTCTATGATTCAGACTCTGTGGGAAATGATGCTCCTCCAAAATTATTACCAATGCCTCTCCACCAGCCCTGGTCCTTATCCACAGCCTTTTGCCCCCACCATGACCCCAAAATTGCTCCTGTCCATCAGGAAACAATTCCAGAAGAATGAATGATGTCCCATCTCCTATTATATTAAGGTGACCAATTTTTTCCAATGAAAAGGAGGAAAGCTGATTCTGTGTGGTGAGCACATAATGCGAAGCATAGGTGATGTGATGTGGACTTGTACATCTGGAAACTATCTAATTGTTACCAATCAATGTCACCCCAATAAAATTAACAATAAAAAAAAAAAAGAAAGAAAAAGAAAAGGAGGACATCTAGGAGATCACTTTTCGAGGGAGGACAGAACTTCCAAAAGGAGGACTGTCCTCCCTAAAAAAGGACAGTTGGTCACCTTAATTATATAATAGCAAAAGGCTGGAATGTAAGGGCTGAAGGGTGAGATGGTGGGAGGAGGAAAAAACAGGACAAAGCATCAGCCCCAGGTGCCTCCGTGAAGAAAAAAGCTTGCAAGGAATTTCTTCCCCACCCTGAGGTTGTGGGAACTTGGTGCCAGATTATCCACTAACCATGCCAAACCGAGATGCTAATACTTTCTGATCCCCCTCCTCCACTCCCCTTTCTGGTTCTTCTGCTACCCACATATAAAAAGCTCTCCCAATCCCCAGAAGGGGCTGACACCATCTTTCCCTCTTTCAGTGCCAGCTGGGCCATTTCTCAGCAGTTTCTAATAAACTCTCTGCTAAACCAGAACTCGGTATGGTCCTTCTTCATCAAACCTTACAGCTCCCACAGAAGAGTGAGGAGTACTAGCTTCGCCAAGCCCGGGGAACCCTACTCACAACAGAAAAAATCTTGTCACATCTGGCAGAGAAAATCAGTGAGAACTCTGTCTATATCAGTGGGACAAAGGTCAAATGGAAATCCAGACGCTTTCTTGAGGGGAGTGAACATAAGCTCAACAGATTTTCACTTATCCTGTGTTCAGCTGAGGGCCAGCATCTCTGGGGGCCCCCAACATGTGTGGGGAGGATTTGGAGGAACCCATTGTTTCCATTTACCTCATGTGTGACCCACAGGAGGACACAATTTTTTATATGTTAAACACTCCCCACAAGGGCCAAGTCTGAGACCTCGTTGGTCTGATCTAACATAATCTGCACATACCTACTGTGCACCAAAAAGCCCAATCAACACTGCTTCAACTACATTTCTCGGAGGCTTGGGGCTGTGGAGTGCCCAGCCCCTACCCTACCTGTGAAATCAGTGTTAGACAATTCTGCAAGGCAGGTAGAAAAGCAGAACCTACCCTAGACCAGCAAAAAGTGGGCAACTCTGAAGTACTTTTCCCAACCAGACTGATTTTCCTATCCCTCTGCATAGCAAAAAATGAAACACTAATGAAAAAACCGCTGAGCTCTCAAAAAATTTATTTACTGTTATTATTATATTACTTTTTTATTTTATTTTTTAATGTTTCTTACCCCCCTGTTTTTCCTTCCCACAATTTGTTTTATTATTCTTATTTTTACTTATATATATATTTTATATTTTTATTTTTTCAAAATTATTACTTTATTGTATTTTTCATTAGTATTATCATTCTCTATTTTTTTTCTCTTTTTTTTCTTTCTTTTTCTTCTTTTCTCTTTCAGAGTGTTCCCAGTCACACTGGAGTTTGTCCTGTCCAACTCCTGTTGGTGATATGGACAAAGCCCTGTAACACTGCTTGCAATTAAGCCTCTGCTTCTGCAAATCTTCCTTGCTCCCTGAGCATCACTCCCCTGCTTCTGTGGATCCTGCTCACTCCCTGCACCTGTGGCCTTGGCCTCTCCAGGTGCCTGCACTCTCCTGGCACCTGCGTCTGCCAAACAGATATATGACGGTGTGGAAAAAAAACTTATCATAGAAAATAACTAAGTGAAAATCTGCCTACGTAAATAAGCCTGATACTCCCTGCTGTCATGCCTCTCAGACTTTGGGAAAACACTCCTCTGAGCCCAATGGTGTAAATAAATAAAGCTTTGTGACTCCTATCTCCTGAGTGCCACTTGGTTTCTTTGTTGGGTAAACTGTAACATTGGCTGAGTAATTGCCCCCCGGCCACCCCCTCAACTCGTGGGTGGAAGATGATCTTACAGATTTTTGTAGGAGCCGCTGTCTGCAACTCCTGGAGAGCTTTCAGTGTCACGCCCCCAGGGCAACTAAAAGAGAGCTGCAGGGAAAGCTGGGATGGCTCAGCAGGTTAAGCGCTTGCTTTGAAGCCCCAGGGACTGAGGATCGAATCCCAGCTCCGGCCCATGCGGACCCATATGCTGAACTGGGGTGTGCCCCAGTTCGGTTCTTGCTGGGGCCTATGTGGGAGGCACCCGGCCCAGTTCCTGCCCTGTGCAGCCCTGTGCACACCTGTGGAGTGAAATTATATGGAAAACTAATGCTGTCAACTATGGAGACTTCTCTGGGCCCTTCCTCTTCTCTCTGTCTCTTTCTGCCTCTGTCTCTCTGTCTCTCAAAAATCAATAAAATAAATCTTAAAAAAAAAAGAGAGCTTCAAGCGACAGATTGCAAGGCTCACAACAATAGAGAGGACAGAGAGGAAAAAAAATTTTTTCTTTTTAAAAAAATTCTACTTTTCTTTTTTTCTCTTCCTTTCTCTTTTTCTACCACAGGGCTTGCTTGCATGGGACTCTTTTCTTTTTTTTTTAAGAAAAAGATTTATTTTACTGTTTTTGAGAGGTGAGAGAAACAGACAGAAGTGGGGAGGGCCCAGAGCAGTCTCCATAGTTGTACATCATTAGTTGTGACTAGTTTTATTCCACACAGGTGGATGTGGGGCCACATGGGGTGAAACTGAACTGAGGGCTTCCTTCAGGGAAGGTGAGAACCTTTGCTGCCATCCTGGCAGTTACCAGTTGCATGCTACAGTTCATTATGTGGGTTTCTACAGGCTGGGGCCAGGATTTAATTTTCATACCTCACAGTTGTAAGGCAAATGCTTAACCTGTTGAGCTATCCTGGCATCCCCCTTTTCTTTCTTTCTTTCTTTCTTTTTTTTTTAATGTTACCTTATTTTCTCCCCATTTCTTCCTTTTTCTTCTTTTCAAAACTCTTTTTCAGGGAAAGCTGGGATGGCTCAGAGGGTTAAGCGCTCACTTTGAAGCCCCGAGGACCGAGGATCGAATCCTGGCTCCGGCCCAGGCGGACCCACATGCTGAACTGGGATGTGTCTCCTGAATGAGGTGAGGCCCCCAGTTCAGTTCAAAAAAAGAACAACAACTCTTTTCCACAATTTTATTAATATGTATTACATTTTTTAATTAAAAATTTGTATGTACTCTTGAATTTTCTAATTTCTATTTTTTAATCTTTTTCTTTTTCAATTTTTAATTTACTCATTATTTTTTTCCTTTTTTATTCTTTTTTCTTTCAAAGTGTGCACAGGCAACCTGAAGTGTTTGCCCAGCCCATATGGGGGAAGTCCAGGAAGCCAAGTGATCAACCATGCCCTTCTAGTGAAGAAGACTCACTTTGGGTTTTTTTCAGAAGCAGTTGTCTGAGGCTGCCTGAAAAACTGTCAGTGCTGGTCTGCTGCCTGCCTTCATCCCCCAGAACAGTTAGCAATGTGCTATGAGTGGCAAACCACAGAGCTCTCAGGGACATTTTTTAAAGGTATATTTGTTTGTATGTTCGTTTATGTTTGTTTGTTTCTTTTCTTCCTCTTTTTCAAAGTGAACACAGGCCCTATAGAGATTTACCTTGTTAGCCTGAGGCACCATATGTGGGTGAGTGATCTAGCCCACCCTACCAACATGGGAAAACTTGCTTGTAGATTTCAACAGAAGTAGCTGTCAGAGGCAGACCAGGGAACATTCTTTTCTCTTTTGCCATTCCCCCTGGCAAGTTAATGGTGTGCTATGAGAGATATACTGTTCAACTACAACTGAAGTACACACACAACACACTCAAGGGACAATCCTAGATACACATACAGATCATAGAGATTGCACCATTGGATCACACAGGATACATATGGCATAAGGCCTCCAAGCAAAGACTTAGAGTCATAAGAGATAAACATACTACATAGAAACAAACAGATGAATCCAGTATGAGGAAACAGAAAAACATGTCCCAAATAAAGGATCAAGAGAAACCATCAGAAATAAAGCTAAATGAAATGAAGATAATCGATCTACAAGAACAAGAGTTTAGAACAAAACGTTATAAGAATGCTTAAGTAATTTAATGAAAACTGCAACAAAGAAATAGCAACCATAAAGGACATTGAAACCATAAAAAATGATCAGCAGAAATAAACAATACATTAACTAAAATGAAGACTTCACTAGAGGGAATCAATAGCAGGTTATACAAAGCACAAAATAGAAGCAGCAATTTGGAAGACAAGGTAGCAGAAAATACCCAACTGAAAGAGCAAAAAAGATAAAAGGAATAAAAAAAAACAACAAAAAAATAAAAGCCTGAGAGACCTCTGGGACATCAAGCATAACAACATTCAGGCCATAGGGTTATCAGAAGGAGAAGAGAGGAAGCAAGGTATTGAGAACATACCTAAAGAAATAATAACCAAAAACTTCCCTAACATGGCAAATAAACAAACAAACAAACAAACAAAAAAAACAGTCACACAAACCCAGGAAATGCAGAGAATCACTATCAAGATGAACCCAAACAGGCTCACACCAATACATATTATAATTAAAATGCCAGAGATTAAAAAGAAAGAGAGAATTCTAAATGCAGCAAGAGAAAGACAACAACTTACCTACAAGGGAGGTCACATAAGACTATCATCAGATTTCTCAGTAGAAACTATGCAGGCCAGAAGTGAGTGGCAGGGAGTCATCAAAGTATGAAAAACAAGGGCCTACAACCAAGACTCCTCTACCCAACAAGACTCATTTAAAATTGAAGGAGAGATAAATAACTTCCCAGATAAGCAAAAGCTAAAATCACTACTACCAGGCCAGTGTTACAAGAAATGCTACAAGGACTTTTTTAAGTAGAAGAAAGGAGGAAACAAGCAAACAAAAGAAAAGAAATAACATGAATAATAACAAGTTTCTGTTTATATACCTATCAATAATCACTTTAGTCTGAGAAGAAAGATGGCGGCATGAGAGGAGAACCCTGATAACTGCCTGGAAAGGGACTTATGAACAAGGGGGACTCCACAGGGGAAACCCTGAGAAGCACCCTCTTCTGAGAGAACCACACAATGCAGAACAACACCCAAAGGTTAGAGGAAAAGGGGGAGAGCGGCAGAGGGAAGGGGAAGGAGCAGTTCAAGGACAGGAATGCAGAGTGCGGCCTGGGGCTGGCAAAAACAGAGGGGGGTTGGGGGACCATGGTCAAAGTGCAGCTGGATTGAGGGCGGGCTGGAAGCCGAGACCTAAGGAGCATGGAAGCCCCACAGGAATGTGGACAATTTAACATCTGAACCCAAGGGGGCTGCATGCAGAGCCCTAATCAGATCACGGAGCCTGAGGTGGAACAGGGACTGTGGAGCAGAGCGGCTGCACTTCCCAGCAGGCAGGGTGAGAGCAGGAAATCAGCCCACAGCAGCTCCGCACCCCTGATTTACGGAGATTGACTGTGAGGGAGCACCTTTTGAAAATAGGGCTCTCAGAGTGAGGGTCCCGGCTACATTAGATGTGCTCAGAGTGAATCCAGTGATCTTGGGAACTCTGCAGACTTGAGAGCCTAGTGTAGCTGCCAGCCAAGCCTTGGCCAAGCCCCATTGGCTCACAGACTCGCAGACGCTGACGCTATTAGAGGGAGAAAGCCAGAGCTGCTCACCCGGCCCTTGCGCACAACTATGGAGATGCTGCCGGCTTGCCAATGAGATTAGCTGCTCGCCCCGCACGTGCGCACCACTGCGGAGCTGCTGCTGGCAGACAGGATTAGAAGGAAAATGCCCAAGCTGCGCATCCCACCCACATCCCTGCCGAGCTGCCATCCGGGAGTTAGAGGGGAGAAAGCCTGAGTTTCTCGCCGCCCCGCAGGCACTGAACCACCAGCCTCCCTGCGCACAGAGGAATCTGCTATTGTGTCTCAGGCCGGCCCGAACTCCTACCAACACGCCCCCCACCCCCAGAACCACATTTCCACTACCTTGCCTTCTAACGGCTAAAACTACAACCGAAAGAACAGCCCCAAGGCACAGAACTGACTGCTTCCGCCAACCCTCTCCTAAAATCTCCTCCTCCCATAAATGAGAAGCCCACCTGATAGGAAAACCCCCAGTGGGAAAGCATACTCATGCGCAGAGGAAAAAGAACCACATCACACACAATGCACACCTCAGAATCCAAACCCCTCCAGAAGATCAGGGGCATACTTTAGTAAAGGAGCTTGCACACTTGGAATCAAATCTAAGTTAAATAGAATTCAGAACTTCAATAATCAAGGCACTCAGAGAGCTCACTCAATGCTGGCAAAGTACACAGACACAGTTAAATGACCTCAACAAGAAATTTTCTGAGCAAACTGAGTACTTTGCCAATAAAATTGAGAAATTAGAGCAGAACCAAAAGGAACTCCTTGAAATGAAAGGAATCATGGGAGAGATGAAAAAAGAACTGACCAGCATAGGAAACAGGGCTGACCAGCGAGAGGAAAGAATGAGTGAAATCGAAGATAGAAACATGGAAATGTCACAGAGGAAAGAAGAAAGGGAAATGAGAATCAAGAGAAATGAAATAGCCCTACAAGAACTCTCTGACTCCGTCAGAAAGAACAATATAAGAATAATAAGGGAGGAGAACAAGATGGCGGCATGAGAGGAGAACCCAGACACCTACCTGGGAAGGGACTTACGAACAAAAAGGAACCCACAGGGGAAACCCTGAGAAGCACCCTCAACTGAGAGAACCACACAACGCAGAACAACACACAAAGGTTAGAGGAAAAAGGGGAGAGTGGGAGAGGGAGGGAGAGGAGCAGTTTGGGGACAGGAACGGAGCGCGGAGCGCCGCCCGGGGCTGGCAAAAACAAAGGGGGATTGGGGGACTACAGCCAAAGTGGAGCTAGACCCAGGGCGGCTGGAAGCCGAGACCTAGGGAGCGTGGAAGCCCCACAGGAATGTGGACAATTTAACATCCAACTCAAGGGGCGACACGCGGTGCCCTAATCAGATCACAGAGCCTAAAGTGGGACAGGGACTGTGGAGCAGGGCGGCGGCACTTCCCGGCGGGAGGGGTGAGAGCAGGGCACCAGCCCGCAGCAGCTCGGCACCCCTAATTCACAGAGGAGACACAGCTGAGCTCCAAAGGTTGTCTGTGAGGGAGCACCTTTTGAAGACAGGGCTCTTGGAGTGAGGGCAGCAGCTCAGTGGACACTGAGGGAGCACGGTGGGCAACAATAGATGTGCTTAGAGTGAATCCCGGTCCTGCAGAGCAGCCGCAGCCGAGCCTCTGCCAAGCCCCACCTGCCTGCACCACAGCTAAGCGGCGCCCCGGCAGGCGGGCCCACAGACGGCAGGCAGGCTCACAGAGACAGTGAAAAAGCAGCCCGGCCAGAGGGGAAGAAAAGCCCCGAGCTGCTCGCTCAGCCCCCACTACTGCTGAGCTGCAAGCAGACAGGCTCACAGAGGCATTGAAAAGGCGGCCCGGAGCAGCTCTCCAGGCCTCTGCTCTGAACCACCAGCCTCCCTGCAAACAGAGGATTCTGCTATTGTGTCTCAGGCCCGCCCTAGCTCCTACTCACACGCCCCCACCCCCGGAACCACACCTTCACTACCCTGCCTTCTAAAAGCTAAAACTGCAACCTAAAAGAACAGCCCCAAGGCACAGAACTGACTGCTTCCCCCAACCCTATCCCAAAATCTCCTCCTCCCACAACTGAGAAGCCCACCTGATAGGAAAACCCCCAGTGGGAAAGCATACTCATGCGCAGAGGAAAAAGAACTACATCAAACACAATGCACACCTCAGAATCCAAAGCACCTCCAGAAGATGAGGGGCATTCTTTAGTAAAGGAGCTTGCACACTTGGAATCAAATCTAAGTGAAATAGAATTCAGAAATTCAATAATCAGGGTACTCAGAGAGCTCACTCAATGCTGGCAAAGTACCCAGACACAGTTAAATGACCTCAGGAAGAAATTTTCTGAGCAAACTGAGTACTTTGCCAATAAAATTGAGAAGTTAGAGCAGAACCAAAAGGAACTCCTTGAAATGAAAGGAATCATGGGAGAGATGAAAAAAGAACTGACCAGCATAGGAAACAGGGCTGACCAGCTAGAGGAAAGAAT
>PVKE010038062.1:0-15615 GCA_004027555.1 Craseonycteris thonglongyai
TGACAAAATAATATTGATGAAGAATAGAGCATTTATAGAGTTTATCAATCAAGAGAACATAAGAGCTTGAGCTGATCCCTGATCTTTGAATGTCTCTTCTCCCCACAGCCCACCCCCGAGGCTTTGTGGTGTCAACATGAATGATGGCCTAGATCCAGGATTCTGCTGCTTTCATGATTCTCAAAAGATGCACGAAACTGCTTTCTCTCCGCCTGCCGGGGGTAGATGTGGTTGCAAAGCGTGTCTCAGCCCCAAATAAAGATTATTGTACCTGTGGTCCCTGGAGACATTAGCTCTGTTTCTCAAGCCTTTTGTATGTGTGCTGGGAAACCCTAGGGTGAAATGGCACTTCTCTAGAGATTTAGGGGATCTTTCACCACAACAAAGTAGCCTAATCTTACACTCCTCTGAGCCTTACCCTGGGGTCCCTCTGCTGGCTGTGAGAAACAAGAGCAGAAAGCTGTTCTGTAGCAGAAGAAGCCCTGAATTTTGTCTTTGAAAGTAATACCTAGGCAAACATTTCAGTAAGTGGCAGAGGTTCTTGGGTCATTATATACAATGGTGAGAGAAGACTACGCTAGCAATAGTGACATAAGCTTCCCTCTGCAGAATGCATTAACAATGATTTCGTTCTTGATCTATATCAAAATTAACTTCATATGGAGTGCTGAAAGCAATCTCCTCTGGAAGATACTTGTAATGTACAACTGTTGTTTTGTTTTCAATGCAAGGTTAGAAATCAGTGGAGATTGCTAAATCCATTCTAGCAAAACCACTGGAAGGCCTGCTCCTCACCCACAAACTCTGCCTCCCCCCCACCCCAAGCTTGCGCCCATCTAGTCTAATTCGTGAGTCAGATTAACAAGGTATCACGGTGAGAGTCACCACAGAAACACCAAAGTGAAGGATGGAATCAGACACTCAAGTGCACTCAGAAGATGGAGCAACCTGACTATAGGCGAGGCTTTGTTGCCCACTGGCCCAAGGTTCCACTAACTGCCCTGGCTCCCTGTGGAGATTTAGGACCTTGCCTCTATGCCTGTGTCATTGCTGTGGTTGGTGCTTTTGCTTTACCAGAGTGACCACCAAACGGTTTGGCTTCAGGTGGCAACTCATAATAGGCAACTGAAGGGCTTCTACAAACAAAGAAGTATTCCTGGTTATTGTCACCAAAAGAACCAGAACAAGAGAAATCAAAACCAACCACATGTGTAATAACATCAAACCTTCCTCTGGCTCATTTTCTGATCAAATGAAAACAAATGAAATCCATATACGTATATCATGACAGTAGAAATACTGACTACCCCAGAGGAGAAACAGATGAAGAGTCAAAAAACTTAAAGGAAATCAATGAGAAACGAATGGCACCAGATAGAGAGTTTTGACCATACAGTGAAAGAGAACTGAGGAGGACGCCCGTGCAGTTAGGGAAAGGCAGTGTGGCCTTGACCAGCCCTGAGATGCAATACCTCTCGGCAGCCAGTGGGGGTCACAGGTGCTCTATGCCTTACAAATAGTACAGGCTACATTCACTGCTTGGCATCTCTAAGACCTACAAATCCTGCTAACTTTCTTGAGAGTTTGCACTTTTCTCTAGGAAGAACAGAACCATAAAGACATAGGAGATGGCCAATCTCAGATGATTTATCACAGAGGTTGGTTTTTAATTCAAAACATTCTCCTTACAAATTTCTTACAAAAAAATATTTTCTTGGGATGCCGGGATAGTTCAACAAGTTGAGTGCTTCCTTTGCAATGCAAGGTCTGGGGATCAATCCTGGCCCTGACCCATGCAAATCCACATGCTGAACTGTGGTGCAACTGGTAACTGCAGGGAGGGCAGTAAAGGTTCTTACTTCCCTAGCTGGAGGCCCCCGGTTTGGTTCCCACCCTTTGCAGCCCTACATCCACCTGTGTGGAATGAAACTATGTCACAACTATGGAGACTGTGCTGGGCCCTTTCTCTCTCTCTCTCTCTCTCTCTCTCTCTCTCTCTCTCTCTTCTCAGAGTACAGAATTTTCTTTTTAAGTCAGTGGCAGCTTGAAGACAATGCCTAAGTGGGTGGGCCTAATTGGTTTATAGATATACACAGGCATTCAGACCGGAGGTGCTCATATAAGCTCATGAGAACCCATGTGTACATCTCTTCCTATCACCTCGTTGTCAAGTGATGTCATGTTAGTAGCTTGACTTTGCCATGGCGGGAGTATTAACACCACAGAAAAGAGCAAACAGTGCAAAATCAGGGCTCTTTCATGACTAACATGAAAACATGACTAGAACACATGTAAATAAGAACAGCAATGATTCCAGGGCAGGTTTAAGAGGAAATCATTTAGCCCCATCATGTTAGACCAGAAGAGAAAAAGGAGCAAACTGATTAGCCAAGAAGATCTTCCAATATGAACCATTTCAGAAACTAGAACCAACAGTCCCATAAAGTTGTCTTTCCTATTAAGGACTCGTAAGAAATTAAGCAACGTTTTCCTAAGTAATTTTTAACTGTTGAATTACAATACTCAGTGGCCCATGAAGCCATGCACTTTTCTAACTTTGGGTCTTGGGGAAAATGTGAGCTTTCTTACAAAGTCTAAAACATCAGTTTTATTGTGTCTATAAAGTGAAAATTTGAAAGAAAATAGTGTCCACCTTCCTCATTGGGGGCATACCAGGATCCATAGTGGTTCAGGTTATAGATCTGTTATACAACTCAGAGATTTAAATCCATAAAGTAGTTAACTTTCCTCAGCGAAAACACTCTTTCACAGCCACACACTAACTACCACCTTTGCCAGTCCATCAAAATTGCTGGAAGAAATACATTTAAAAATGTCTACTATGCCATAATGTTTGCAGCATTTCCTACACAGGAATTGTGTTCAGGCTATTAGTTCAGAACCTATATTTTAATCATTATAATTAAATATTTCAAGTAGAGCATTGGTCTGGCAACAAAATCGCCAAATGGGAGTGGCAGCTCATTGGGTTTGTGAGATAGATTAAAAGAAGGGGATACTATTTGAAATGGGACAGTACCATTGTTTTCTGTTCCATTTAAAATGATACATCTGGTCAGCCTATCACAGCATCACATTTGTGATACTCCTACCAAAAATGCTAAATCTAATCTCACCTGAATCTAATCATGAGGAAGCAGCAACAAATCCAATTTGAGCCAATTCCTTGTAACAAATCTCTTGTATGTGTATGTGTATATGCATGTACACACACACACACACACACTGTATTGGTTCCATTTCTCTGGGGAACTTTGAATCAGTAGCAATTTTGGATTCAGAAGCTTTTGAACATTCAGCTTGCTAATTTCAACTCTTTGCTCAAACATCAAATCACATTCTAAGAGGCCTATTCTGATCCCTCTACCAAAGATGAAAACTAATAACCTCTTCATTCCATATCCCTGACCCCCTGACCCTACTCTATTCTTTTCCTGTAGCAACACCACTTTTCACATACTGTATTACTATTTATTGTATCAGTTTATCTCCCTGCTTCAGTATATAAACTTCATCATGACAGGTGTTGTAGGACAAGTTCCCTGGAAAACACTCTGAGATGGAGATTTGTGTGCAGGAGGCTCATTGGCAGGGCTGGAGGTGGGGGCAGGGAGGGGGTTTGCTCTCAGGAGCAGCAGCCATGAGGAACTGAGTCCTCTGCAGGACTGGGCAGAGAGTGGAGTTGCAAGTGCAGCAGGTCCCAAGAGGAGCTCTAAAGCTGAGGGAGTGCTTCAGAGATGTTCCAAATCGAGACAAAGGGGGCTGAGCCTTTGTACCCAACAGCCTGTCTTTGGATGCATGCTGCACAAGGGAAGGAGGCAATACCTTGGGTGACATAGTTCCTGTTAGCCAGAGTCAATTTCTGGTAGGCCTCAGTAGTGGGTCAATCGTCAGAGACAAACCTGGCAGCTGGGGAATGAGCGGAGTGGTCCTGAACAGGCGATCTGGACACTGCAGCCTGGCAGCAGCCACTAGAGTAGAATCTTTGTCTCTCGCTGTAGCCCAGCTCCCAGAACAGGGCCGTGATTGTTGCTGGTGGGTGAACGGGTGAATGAATGAATGAATGAATGAATTTCCAAAAAGGTCACCATGCACAAACAGGACATGGCCACCATTTTCAGTAGACAAGAGGAATGACCAGAGTGTAAAAATAGAAAACAGGCCAATGTGATGACAGAAACCTTTCAGACAATTCAGCATCATAAAAACAAAAGCAAATGGGAGAAGAGAGGCCTGGAACTGTTGGAGGGAGTGGTAAGGTTGGACAGGGCATTGAATACATGCATATTGCGGGGGATTTCCAGGTCTTACATGCGGACCCTGAGCAGTTTGTCATAGGGCCAGGGTGTGCTTTCACAGGTCTGAGGGGTCTGGGGTTAGAGAAAGCATCCCGCTAACACAAGGGACAACTGGCTCCCGTGACAGAACTTTTAACAAGCCTTTTCTCATATCTATTGACTTAACACAGGCCAGGGAATTCTTTGAAAGGCAATGTGGCTATAAATCAGCGAGTCCCCTAACGTGCATTCCAGGGTCTCGGAGGAGAGGCCTGCACACAAAGGCACTTCTAAGTCTTTAGGAATGCCGCGCTGAGTGGCCCCGGCGGTCTTAGGTTAGACTCTGGGGCTGGGAATGGAAAACATCCAGAAGGGAGGAACAGAGAAGCACCAGCCAAAGCTGCCCAGCATGTTTCTAATAAAACTGTGGCCACTCAGCACCCAAAATGGTGCCTCGTGAGTAGTCAGTACTCAAAGACGATCTGATGGATGAGTGACTAATAGTAGTTAGGTGCCTTGGTTCTGGCCCTGGTTCTGTCACGCATGGGTTGTGTGGCCCAAAGGAAGTCTCTTTACTTCTGTGAAGCTTGCTCATATGTTACCTACATGTTGTCAACATATATAACATGTTGGTCTCAAACACAAATGGAATCTTTGGGAGTGAAGACCCGTTGAGTCTTCAAAATAAATGAAAGAGATGCATAAAGCTGTGAAAAGGCGAGGAGCTGAGAAATACAAAAAACCTGCATGGCAGAGAGAACAGTGCAGGTGCCTGAGCTAAGGTGAGCACTTGAGATGGTCAGAACCTGCAGGAGTCTCCAAACTACGGACTGCGGGCCGGATGCAGCCTGAGAGGCCCTCTCATTCGGCCCGTGGAGACCTTTTTAACTGAATAAAATAATATTAAATAAATAATTAAAAACTACATCTATGTTTTGATTCTTTTTTATTTGGACCTCGAGTGTGTAGTCGGCCCCCAAACTGCTGTTTGATAGTTAATGCAAAGTTTGAAGACCCCTGAAAAGTTTGGAGACCCCTGAAAGGAAGTGAGCCATTCCTGCCGTGCCGGCCCCTCCCACCCAGAGGGAGCTGCAGGGGTAGCAGGAGGCTGTTGTGCCCACCACTCCAGGGGAAATGCCTCTTCTACAACGCCTAAAAACAAGTGCCTAAAACACAACAGACCCCCCTGAAACACAACAGATCCCCCTCTGGGGCGCCTGACTGACATAGATGTCATCTGATGCCCATCACCACTTCCATTATAACTGGGGCAGACATCTCCTGAAGGCCCTGAGGCAGGTAGAGCCAATGACAGCCAATTGCCTGCTCACTTCCCTCAGTGGCCTGATGTGGTGGAAAGGAATACTGGCGCCCATGAAGAATATGAGTTCGAATTCTAGCTTTTCTGACACTTGCAGACTTGGCAAGTTACTTGATTTCTCTGGCTCTGTAAAAAGTGCACGATCATCCCAAAGTCATAGGTATGATCATATGGCAGAAGATTTATGACATGAGCACATTTGTTCTCCTTTTCTTCCTCTCTCTCTCTTCCTCCCTCCTTTGTTCTCTCCTTCCCTTCTGTGCAAGTCAGCCTGGCTAGTTGGAACAGAGTATAAGCAAGGCCATGCGCATGAGTTTGACGCCCATATAGGACCCCAGTCCTGCTCCTTGTGCTGGTCGTGTCAGTCCTGAACAGTCAACTTGCAACTTGTGTGCTCACACCTCATCACAGAGCAAAGGCAGTTTGCCATTGACCAGTATCACTGTGGACAAATACTATTTACTCAGCAAGGATGCCAAGCATTTCTAATCCCTGACTCATCGGGAAGAAGAATATGGCAAAGAGGGAGGGTGGGGGGATGGGGTGGGAAATGAATGAGATGAAACCGAGTGAGGCAAGAATGTAATTATGAGGGTCAGATCCTGCCATTCTGGGGCACAGAGGAAGAGGAGAGACTATGGCCCCTTCTCTTAGAAGAGTTAACATGATAACCCCAATATAACCCTCATAAAACTGAAGCAGAGAGAGCCTAGAATATGTGTGGGGTTTTCCTTCTTTCTCTTGTAGCTGGAACTTACGCTAAACCAAGGTGTTCCAAATCCATGAGCTGGATCCCTGCAGAGTGCTGACATAAGCGGAAAGTGCCCTCAAAATCTGCATTAGCACTAAGCAGTATTTGTGCACCATGCAGCTGGTACCTAAGGTCAACAGCTCTCACGGAGGAGGCATGCCATTTTGACTTACATCTGGGTCCTTCTGTTCAGATCAGTGGACATTTAGACCCTCATTACAGCTGGCCTGATAGTTGGAATCCTCATTGCTCCAGATGTTCTCCTTTGGCCCGTCTTTCTTCACACTCAGGGTTTAGCAGCTCAGCCATGGGACTAAACCTCATATCAGCTCTTTCCTCTCCACCTGGCCACCCTTGCTTGATAAGGCTGCCTGGGTGCTTCCCCTGCAGTGTTGACCTTCTTGTGGGCTGAATCTGAGGGCACACTCAGCTCCTCTGGGGCACAGAGGGACCATGACTCATGTGGGACAGTCCACTGGCTTTCTCTGCTTTGGTTGATTGCCTTGCTAGGCCTGCTCCTTTCTTTTCCTCCCAGCCCTTTCTTCCCCATCATGGTTCCTCATCATTATCTCCCCTCCCCCTTTCTAAGGTGCTAAAGACAGGTTGTTGGTATCTCTCCACCTCTCTTCCTTCCCAAGGTGCTTGCTTCCTTTTTCAAGTCTTTCACCCCGTACTTAAGCCGTGAGGATTTCTGCCTCTGCAGTATTGCAAGATGTTCTTAACAGCTGATCACACTGCAGTGGGGGCAGTGAATCACCCCAGGCGAGAGGACACTGACATGGTCCTGAAAACTGAACAAGTTTAAAGTGGCATCAATTGAGCCCCAACTGTGTGCCAAGAAATTGAAATGCAATATGTATTTTGTCCTTACAGCATTCATCTAAGACTTTCACTCCCATTTTATGTACGAGTATGAGCAAATTGAGGCTCAGAGAAGTTAAGTACCTAAGCTGAGGTCTCAGTGAATAATATGCATAACTTAACCTAGGTCTGTGTGACGCTAGAGCTCACTCTCATTTCTACACTTTGGCCCTGCATGGACTACACAGTAATCTTCACATCCGTCTCCGCCTAACGCAATTCCATTTTGATTTTCAGGAAAATCTGATGTGTCAGGTTCAAATTTAATCACAGAAGCATATAAATTATAGTTGGAGAAGCAGAAATAAATGTGTCAAGATGATTTGTAGGGTGATAATGAGACATAAGCTCTTATAATTTGACTTGAAAGATAAATCTGTGTGCATGTTTCATGTTGTATGTGCATGGAATAAAAGCATATGTCTAGGGCCACTGGTCCCAAATGCTGGGGCCGAATGAGAGAGCAGCTCAGGAAATGAGTTTAATGAACAGAGACTAACTGAGCAGGGGTGCACTGCAGGACTGTTATCCAGGATCAGGAAAACCTTAAACTTTTCTCAGCTAGTGTTTTGTTCTAAAGAAATACTACATATAGTTTGTTACTATAAGAAATACATGTTGAATAATATGTGTTTTTAAACAGAAACACACATAAAACAAGATCATGCATTAATAGGTTGTGGACGAAGTATGGTGTGCAGGTGGCAGCTTAAGGTTAGTAGAGTTCCTGGCCTTAAGGAGATCCAGGTATTGTAAGACCAAAAATCCAACTAGTCTTGGATTAGCATAGCTGATCTTTTCTTGATCTTTTCTTTTACCTGTGGCTTAAGGGCTTAGCTAGGTAACAGTGAAGCAAAATATGGTGAGGTTTATTAAGCATCATATCTATGATAAAATGAGAATATTACCTCACAACATCAGACAGATATAAGATAGTCATCTCTTTCTCCATGCGTGTCACAAAGCCTACTGGATTAATTATTTAAAAGGAAGTTGAGAAAAGTTTTACATATGTGCAAGTAGTGTGGCATGAAAGAAATAGAGTCTGGGCTCAGAGTTCATGTAACCAAGGATTTGTCTTGCTCTGTCATTAACTAGTCGTGTGACACTGGGCATGTTTACCACTCTGTGCCCCAGTCCCTTTAACTGCAAAACTGGTTGAGTTTTGATGTCTAAAGTTAATCCTGGTTCTGAAAATTATAGCATTTTATGAACCTCTGAAGAAGTGGTACTTGGACCTGAGTGACACTCAACGTCACTAATCATCAGAAAATGCAAATCAAAACCACAATGAGATATCACCTCATCTCTGTTAAAATGACTATTATAAAGAAGATAGATAAATGTTGAGGATATGGAGAAGAGGGAACCATTTTGTACTCTTGGTGGGAATATAAATTGGTGTAGTTACTATGGAAAATAATATGGAGGTTTCTCAAAAAATTAAAAATAGTTCTACCAAAAATGATCCAGCAATCTCTCTTTTGGATATATACCCAAAGGAAATGAATCAGTACCTCAAAGAGATATCTGCACTATTATATTCATTGCAGCATTATTTATAATAGCCAAGATATGAAAACAACCTAAGTGTTCATTGATAGATGAATAAATAAATTGTGGATAAAGAAATTAGAGAAGTATACACATATACTACATACAATGGAATATTATTCAGCCTTAAAAAAAAGAAAGAGATTTGCCATTTGCAACAACGTGGATGAACTTAGAGCATATAGCTAAATAAAATAAGCCAGACACTGAAAGAAAAAACCTGTATGACCTCACTTATATGTGAAATCTGAAAAAAAGTTGAATACGTAGATGTAGAAGGTAGAATGGTAGTTACCAGGAGCAGTGTAGGAAATGGATAAATGTTCATCAAAGGATACAAAGTTGCAGTTATATAGGATGAATAAATCTAGAGATCTCAAGTAAAGCATGATGATTCTAGTTATAATACTGTATTGAAACTTGCTAAGAAACTTCCATGTGCTCTCATCACACCCAAAAAAGGTAAACATATAAGATACTACATTAATTAGCTCGATTGTAGGCATCATTTCCCTATGTATATGTATAGCATTTTAAATATATAAATTTGTGTATGCCTTAAATATATAATTTTATGAAAGTAATAAAATAATAAAAAAGAAGTGATCAAGCCAGAAACAGAATGTGATGGACTGGCAGGCCTCAGGGGCCCAGCCCAAGTGCCGGATTTATAGAAAGTCGCTCTTTAAGCTGTCCCACCACTTGGTGCCCTTGTTGCTGGCTTCCCATCTCACTCCAGGTCCTCATCTCCTCAATGATCCCCTCCACCTGAGGCCTCTTTCCTGTAGTCTGAAGAAATGCTCAAATCTGCCCCATGCAAAAAATTACATTTTCTTGACCTCTCCTTCCTTTCTATCCCTCTGGTTTTCTTGTCTGACACACCCGATTCCTAAAAAAAGAAATTCCTTCTTATTGCCTCCAGATCAGCTCTTCACAGTCCTACTTCTGAAGCCTCTGTGTTCAGGTTTTCACCCCTAGCCTGCCATACTTGCACCTTGAGGATCACCAAATGTTCCAATCCAGAGGCCTCTTATTGGTTCTTAACCTTCTTGACTTCAGAAAGAATGGCACTTGGCACTGTGGGCCATCCCCTCCTCAGACTTTTTCCAACTTTGCCTTCAGAAACTCCACCTGTGAGGTTCTCCAACTCATTCTTTATATGTCCTTCGCTGGCTCCTCCTTTTTCTCCAGCACCCACATGTGGTTCATCCCAAGCATTTGCTCTTAGTTCTCTCCCCTTTCTCTGTCCACACATTCCTCCTTGGTACTCTCTCATGTAGTTTCAGCCATTGCCTTCTTCCAGGAGATTTAGTTCTTCAGCCCTGACCTGCGTCCCCTGCTCTAGACTAAATTTCCAAATGCTGGTTAGGCATCTCTGCCAACACATTAAATTCATTACGTGCACACCACGATGCGACTTTTTTCTTTTTTTTCCCCACTGTGTTTCATATTTCTCTCCATTGCATCATCATACTCCTTGTCACTCAAGGTGTTTTCTCTTCCTTGTAAGTAACAATTACTAAAAAAGGATCTTGGAGCATTTGATCTTAAAAGGATCTGGAGGGGTAACTTATAGTAAGAGGCATTGAAGCTAAGAGCAGGTGTGGCCTTTGGACTTGAGTTGATCTGGATTTGAATGCTGACTTAGTCTCTTACTTGCTGAGTGGCCTTAGGAAAGTTACTTAATTTCTCTGTGCCTCAGTTCTACATCTGAGATAGAGCTAATACCCTGAAGGATTATGGTCAGTATCAATTAGATGTGTCCAAAGTTTTTAGTAGAGGGCCTAACACTTATTAAATGCTGAATGAGTGACACTTATTATCAAAGATTCCATTACTTAATTTTTCAGAAGGTGAAAGTAAGGACTGGAAAGATTATATAATAAAGTAATACCGAAAGAGTTGTGACTAGAAACGAGTCTGATGACTTCAGGACCCATGTATGTGACTGGAGTAATGATTGGAAACAATAAGAAAACTGTCTTTGAAGAAGCTTATTTGTAAGTTGTTACTGGGGAAAGGGACCATATCTCATTAACTCATTGTCAAATCTTTATTTATGCTAAGTGGGACCAAGAAAACTTGGTTAAGTGAAAGATACACATAGTTTGCAAATGCCTTTTAAATAATAGCAGCAACCTTTCCCGCAGTTACTGTTTCCCAATTTATTGGAAGAACTACATTCAAAGTGGAAACAACATGAAAAACAGCACAATGCTTGAATCACAGATTTCTAACTCGGTTTCAAAACAATCAAACTATCATAAATAATTTCATCTCAAGAGACATCTTGAAGAAAATTTTGAAAAATGGAAATGGAACAAGGACATTGTGGCAAATAAAAATAGACAAATGAAATGCTGTATCTATTGTTATCAAAGTCTGAAAGAGTTCCATGCTTGGGAGGAAATGATTTCCTGCTTCCTAATGCTATTTTTCACATTTACTTATCTTGTTAACATTATTAAACCCAACAGGAAATAATTTCAGCATCACAGCTAATTTGTTTTGACGTGTCTCAAGAGAGCTCTTTTGTTTTTGTCCTTTTAAATAGTGCCTGCTGCTTTCTATCAAACTATGCCCCAATTGAAGGGGCATCTGTTATTGGAATGCCTTTTTAAAAATAACAGTGGAGTCTGAACGTCTGGAAGGTTTACAATAAAATCTTCTATTTGAAGCCCACATTTGCAGTGGGATGCTTGGGTATATTTTTATTTACTTCTTAAGTCTTTCCAGACTTTTGAGAAAGTCATCACATGTGATCATTTCTCTAGCTGAACGTCAATTAAATGTGGCTCATTGAGGGCTGAATAGGGGGTGTCCCCACAGGAAGCATGAATAATAGTACATACTGGATATGTCTAAAACCCACAGGATGGGGGTGCAATTTGAATCGCATGATTTTTAAAGGAAACTCCTTACTGCTACCTAAAGTCAATTTTCAGTAGTATCTATTTTGAACAGATTTAAGCTAATTTGGTCTCCCAACAACTATCTAATTTTTTTTTAATACACTTAATACTATAATAGCATCCAGTGGTGATAAGTAGGTGTGAGGAGGACTATATGATTCATTATTCACAGCCTCACTATCACAGTATGATATGTTAAAATGAAAGTCAGTTTTGAATCAAATTTTGGCAGATGTATTGAAATGTATCTAGAAGCATAAAAAACAAACAGAAACACAATTCAAAGGCAGAATGGACCAGCCTTGTAATAAGGTCAAGTTCTTCATAGAGTTAAAAGATGCAGGGCCCTTGGGACCTGAGAGCTGATACTGGACACCAGATCCTTTCACCCAAATAATCAACTATCCCTATGATGCATAACAAACCTCTGGGGTAGATTTACACAACTATTCAAGGTGCTAAGTAACCAACTCTGAAAGGCATTGATTCCTGATTGAGATTCCCAACAACTAATTAACTACCCCTGAAGGGTAGATTCCTAATCAAGATACTTTGAATGTTAATAACTGTTGCTAAATTGCTAGAATTGGCATTAACTTGTGTATATATGAGGGCTTTCAGGAAGGTATTCAGCCACATAATATGAATAACAGGCATTTATGGCTGGGTTTTTTCCAGACAGCCCTTCATACATCATACTGTGTATAGCCAAATACAGCATCATTATTCTCCCAATCCCAGCCAATGGCCTTGCCCATCCAACAGGTTCTGACAAGTCTAACTAAATAATCAGCTCTCACATTTGGCTTCTCCTCATATCTCCAGAGCCATTGGCTTAGTTTCAGTCCTTATCAGGAACTCTCCTTGAATGACTGTTAACAGCCTTCTAATTGCTCATCTCACCCTTCTCTTCCTATAGTTCATTCTTTACTCCAGAGTTCTCACCCTAAAAACAAGTCTGACCCTGTCACTCCCTGGCATAAAACCTGCTGAGGATCTATTGTATAATATCCAACCTCCTTAGCTGACCTCAAGCCTCTCATCCACATGGACCCCTGTGTTCCAACTTTCATAAACTTTTCACAATTTTCCAAATATTCTGACCTAGTCTATCCTTTAGGACGGTCATTGTAGACACAAGGCCTTCCTGGCTTCGTGACCTGGCAAACACTGTTACTTATTTTAAGGTCTCCTTTATGTTGCCTCTTCTGTGAGGGGAAGAGGTGCTGTTTGTTTAGGCTGTGCTCCCACAGCCCTTTCTGTTTGTATTCATTGATAGTAGCTCTTGTGTTGTGTGAATTAGGATCGTCAGATACGACACCACAGGCCCAGTCACATATAAATTTCAGATAAATAATGAATAAGTTTTGTTATACGTAGGTCCCATGCAGCATTTGGGGCATAATTACACCAGTTATTTGTTATTTATATGAGTTTCCAGTGTAACTGAGCAGACTGATTTTTGTGTGCTCAGTCTGGCAAGGCTAGCGAGCAGTGCTGTCATTCAACAGTTTACGTGTCCGTCACTTGCTCTGCCTCTGAACATCTTGAAGGCACCCGTATCCAAATGAGCAACCAGACTCCAGGCCTGGCACCAACCTCTTACTGAATAAATCTTCCTTAAATAGAAGAAAGAAGCTAGAAGAGAAAGATCAAAAGAGAAATGAATATCACTGCTTGTCTTTTTCCCCTTGGAAAAATTAAAACAATAAAACCTTTGTGGGGAGAGCTGGATGGCTTAGCGGGTAAAGCGCTTGTTTTGAAATCCCAAGGACTGAGGATTGAATCCCGGCCCCGACCCATGTGGACCCATATGCTGAACTGGGGAGTTCCCCCAGTTCAGTTCTTGCCGGGACCTATGTGGGAGGCTCCCGGCCCAGTTCCTACCCTGTGCAGCCCTGTGCCCACCGGTGGAGTGAAACTATATGGAAAACTAATGTCAACTGTGGAGACTGCTCTGGGCCCTCCCCCTTTTCTCTGTCTCTCTCTGTCTCTGTTTCTCTCTGTCAAAAATCAATAAAATTAATCTTAAAAAAAAAACAAAAAAAAAAGAAAACCTTTGGGTTACTGCATAGGTACTGGTGATAGTATGCCTTATACCTAGCAGTATTTTGGAAGCCAAAAACTATTTCAAAATAAGGGATGAAAAAATAGGGGCAGAGTAGATGAGTATTTTCCAGTGTGGAAGCCAAAAGTGATGTCTAACATATATAAGCAATATAATAACAATGACAATGTAATGATGTTAGTTAGTGGGAACCCATATCAGTACACTTCGAGGACATCCGCACTGAATCCTCACAAACCCTATGAGGCAGGTGCTCATTGCAAGGGGCTAGGCTCTTTCACTCCCTAGTTTTGCACCATGTGAGCTCTGGTTCTACTTCCTTCTCAAAGACCTTGGGGGAGCTGACTCCATAGAGAATGGTTCAAAGCCCTATCTTGTAAACCAGCGGTCCCCAACTTTTTTGGCACCAGGGACCAGTTTTGTGGAAGACCGTTTTTCCATGGACGCTCACCCATGGCTCACCTCCTGCTGTGCGGCCTGGTTCCTGACAGACCAAGAACCGGTACTGGTCCACGGCTGGGGGATAGGGGTGAGGACCCCTGTTATAAATGGAAAATAATGCATGAAGTTGGCAGGTTTCTGTGAGGGATTTGGACTTGGTCTCATTTGCTCTTTGGGAAGCTTTATTTGCCAGTAGTTATTCTCAGGCTTCCACTTTTGTCTCAGTCTTGTGGTCATAAAACTTGACTAAAAGTTTGTTTTAAGAGCTTATAGCTCTAGGACATAAACAAATGTTTGAAGAAGGGAAAGGGAATAACAGCATGCAAGATTCTACATGGAATAGGCTACAGGGGTCTACACTTTCTTCCCTTGAGCCTATGGTGGGAGAACCTTCAATAAGCCAACAACTTGGGTAACAGCCCTTAAATTGACATTGTTTAAATATGAATGGACCCATTTGGCTTTAAATGTTTTGTTTCCCATGTAATTCTTATTTTAGGCAGATTGGCTACTATAGAGACTAAAACTGCCTTCATTATGGATGGTCAAGAGAGGACATGCTGTCTAATGTTTAGAGCAGGGTCTAAGGTCCCAAAGCCTAGCCCAACTACAGATTCACTCTAAGCCCACCCATAACCTACTCCCTATATTACAATCCTGCCTAGAGAGCAATGGGCAATGATATTCATATATTTTTTAATTGGGAGTAGATTAGATGGAAAGAATGGAAATGAGGGAGCAAGAGAGTCTAACATAAAGTGAATTTAAGAAAAATGTTGACCTGCTAAGTAATCAACTGGCAAATGGGAGGTGACTATGTATCACAGCATCACCTCTAGGGCTGGAATATGGCCAATAGTGTCTTGCAATATTTAAAAAAAAAAGTGTGTGTGTGTGTGCGCATGCACATACGAGCTCTTGCACCAAACCTCAAATTCCTAAAGATAAGATATAAAGGTTACAATTCACAAATCTACATAAATGATATATCCCTATCTTTTAGAAATGAGTATTTTATTCTCTAGCACTCCTCTGAATGTATTTTAATTTTTTTTTAAGATTTATTTTATTGATTTTTGAGAGAAGGTGAGAGAGAGAGAAGAGTTAAGGGCCCAGAGCAGTTTCTATTGCTTTACATCATTAGTTGCAACATAATTTCATTTCATGCAGGTGGATGTGGGCCCCACAGGGCAGGAACTGAACTGGAGGGGGAGGCAAGAACCTTCACCACAGGGCTTGATGGTTGCCAGTTGCCCCACAGTACACATGTGGGTTTACATGGGCTGGGGCTGGGATTCAATCCCTGGACCTCGTGGTTTCCAAGGCAAATGCTCAAACTGTTGAATTATTCCGGTATTCCCTAATTTTTTAAAAACAACTTTCATTATAAAGATTTTTGTACACAGGGT
>PVKE010038063.1:0-15614 GCA_004027555.1 Craseonycteris thonglongyai
ATCATCATCATCACCATCATCATCACCATCATCACCATCATCATCATCACCATCACCATCATCATCACCATCATCACCATCATCACCATCATCATCACCATCATCACCACCATCATCATCATCACCATCATCATCACCATCATCACCACCATCATCATCATCACCATCATCATCACCATCATCACCATCATCAGCATCATCACCATCATCAGCATCATCATCATCACCATCACCATCATCATCACCATCATCACCATCATCATCAGCATCATCACCATCATCAGCATCATCACCATCATCACCATCATCACCATCATCAGCATCATCACCATCATCAGCATCATCACCATCACCATGATCACCATTATTACCACCATCACCACCACCATCACTGCCACCACAGCTACCAACACCACCATCACACACATTTGTCACCTGTCCTCTTTGGGAACCCTTTATCCAGGGCCGAGTGCCTTGGGTACTTAGAATTCTCTAATTCTCATGCTCTCCATATATCCACCTATTTCATATATCCACCTATTTCAAAATGCCCCAGGCCCTGCCCCCCTTCCCTTGGGTCCTTGTTTCCTAGGAGGCAGCCGCCTACTTCAATATAGTGACTGTGTTATGGGTACTAACACGTCAGTAATGGCCCTCTGAGGAAATATGATCTGGGAGGAAGGACAGGATTTAGTTCCAGCTCAGCCACCCATTTGCTGCTGCGTGACCTTGAGTGGCCTCATTTGCGAGGGCCTGTGCCGCCTCACCTCTGCAGAAGACCGCTGGAGAGCCTTCCAGATCTCAGGCGCCTGAGCTCTGCACATTTCAACATAGCTCTTCTGTGGATACAGCCTCCGCCCAGAGGAGCAAGCCTGCACTCAGGCGAGTGGTACCTGCTTAATAAGCAGGTAAGCTCATAATAAGTGACAGGGACCATGGCAGTAGCAGCAGGCCGTCTCCCCGGAGACCTTCTCTGCCCAAGGGGACTGCCAGATCCAAACAGTCCCGGGGGGTGGAAACCAACCCAGACAGGCACCCACCCAGCAGTCATGCAGGCTGTTGTCACTGTGTCCCCTGATTTGTCACCGCATCCCACTACTGCTGTGATAGTGTGACTAGCCACGTCTGTTCTCCGCACAGTACCCAGGGCCAACGGTGGCATGCTTCATGAATGCGCTGTCCGCAAAGAAGTTTTCGGGTGGCCCTAGGCATTGTTCTAAAACTTTCCTGCTGCATCTCCTGGTGGGGACTGTCACATCAGACATGAGGTGGAAAGAAACCAGCAATCAAGCCATGGAATTCGAAGGAGAAGGATGAACTCTGGGTGGGTTTCTTTTTTTCTGCATGATTTTCTCTTTTCCATCCATCCCCAGTGTAATTTTGGTAAAATGTAGCACTCCGCATTTAGAAGCTTATGTAAGAGGACAGCATCTCAGGCCCGACCCCCAGACAATGAAACTCCAGGATTTTTAGACTTTCTTCAGGGAGGATACAGTAGCCTAAGGCTGTCTAGGTTGTCAAAAACTTTTCCCTTTTCCACATCACAGTTAAGTAACCGCAACATAAAATGAGAACCAAAGAAGATACTGAATGTGTAAGGGGAAAGGAGAAAGAAGCGCGTGGTTTTGAAAAATACAAGGGTATTCTGACCGCCCCTGGGGGTCACAGATGCAGTGTGAGCACAGGGACAATAGTTCATTTGAAAGAAGACACGAGGCCTGGAGAGGTTGAGTGATGTGCCCCGGGTCACATGGTCCGCGAGTGGCAGCAGACATGTCGCATCACCTGTGTTACTCTCTCTTGGGCTCACTTAGTGTCATGCACCCACCTGCTCCCTGCAAATTCCTTCCCAACCTCCAGAGCTGGACTGAGCCAAGACCACAGTGAGCCCATTTGTCTTCAGGGCTTCAAAGGGGCTCCTGCTCCTTGTCCCCCACACTGCCCCACCCCCAGGTGCCCAGTTCGTCCCCACTCCCTCCTGACAAAAACTGATCCCAGGAAATGTCACCTGCCTGTCACCTGCATCTCAGCATCAAGTGAAGTCAGGGTGCTGCCCCTCCCAGACGACTCTGTGTCAGGATGTATTTCTGTCCCAGTCCTTGTCTCCTGAGAAAGGACTTGTGACTTCAGGGACCAGGCTGGGAGATGGTTCAGTAGCGCTCCCCCAAATCAGCCTGCAATAACCTCTATTCTTCCAGTGGACCCAGCCAGCCCCCTGGCCCATCTGCCTCAGAATCGGGGCACTGGCTCGCCTCGCACCTTCGGGGAATTTTCTGGGCTCT
Source organism: Craseonycteris thonglongyai (assembly GCA_004027555.1). Taxonomy (NCBI): domain Eukaryota; kingdom Metazoa; phylum Chordata; class Mammalia; order Chiroptera; family Craseonycteridae; genus Craseonycteris; species Craseonycteris thonglongyai. Next base: position 2,283 of record PVKE010038063.1, read on the forward strand.
CTAAAGACATCTCATCGTTCCAGGCAGCTCTTTAATTGAGAATTTCAGTGCATGTGTGTTTGGTGTTGCTTTGGTTTCTTTCCTTTCAGTTTGTGCTTAAATCCACACAGTAGTTTCACCAGAGACTCTGGGGTAGCTGAACAGGAGAGGAGCTACCCAAATGACCAGGAAATGGTTGGGTTTTTTTTGAAAGTGTCATTTTTTTCTATTGATTTTTGGAAGCTTAATGTTTTAGTTTCTGAAATCATTGTAACTGAATAGATTTTGGAAACATTCACAGAGCTCTTTGGAGGATTCAAGGAGGTACTAGCTGTGGAAGGGTTTGGAAACTCTCAAACGTGTGCATGTGTACAATGGCGGTGTTGACAACAGAGTGCTTCCTAACACCCAAAGCCTCCCCCTCCCAAAATAGCATCAAACCCAGCAACCCCCCAACCAGTCTGTCTAGCTCTAATTCTTGGAATTGGGTTAGAGCTTTTCAAAATGAGAACTTCACAAGTGTGTTTTGATTAACGACATTCCAAGGCAATTTGCATGAGAATTACATGCTTAATTCAAGATTTAAGGGCCTCCACTTGGCCAGATGCCGCTACAGAAAGTACAAGGTCAGCAGCTGCTTCATGTTCGCCTCCCTCTTGCATTAGTTTGTGTTCGGCAGCGATTTCTAGATGAGAAAAAATGCTCACAATGCGCCAAGCTTTGGCTGAGGTGCAGGCCATTTTAGAGCGCTCAAGAAGCAGTTAGTTTCTACTCAACCATGACTAGCTAGCGTTTCCTTCCTCCCTGCAAGCCTGTCATGGTGATGTCACAGGAGAAGTAGAAAGGGACTCTTACCTGTGAAACAGGAAAAATAGTGATCGACCACAAGTTTAATGTTATGGTACCAAGAGTTATTATAAAGATGTTCCTCAAGTCTTTAGAATTAATTGTCTTTTCATTAAGCAATGTAAATTAACAACAGAAACAAAAATTGCCTTTAGGTCAGGGGTGTCTAAACTTTTGGCTTCCCTGGGCCACATTGTAAGAACTGTCGGGCCACACATAAAATACACGGACTCTAAGGATAGCTGATGAGCTAAAAAAAAAAAAAAAAAAAAATTGTAGAAAAAATCTAATATTTTAAAGAAGTTTATGAATTTTTCTTGGGCAGCATTCAAAGCCATTTTATACTTGTATCATTTTCAGTTTAATGTTGATTGATTGGATGATATTGATTTTATTTACCTCAAACCAACCCTGAAGACAAAATTCTACCAAAGAGACTTTTTAAAAAAAAAACTTAAGGAAATTGGTGATATAATTTTTTTTCCACTCCGTCTTCGATGGAATGAAATAGCACATAGCTTACTGGGCAGGACCTACGGGCCGTGTATTGGTGTGTCAGTACAGGATGTCACGGGACCTGGGCATATTGTGTAATTCACCTCCTATGTCTGACCCCCGACCTCCCCACTCTTGGGAATTCTGTCTCTTCCCCCGGGAAGTTGCTCTACTGCAGGGTCTTTGTGTTCTTGATGTCTCAGGATATTCTACGATGAGTAGTATGGAAGGTAGAAAATGTCTAGATTTGGCATCAGCAAACCTGAGTTTTCGGGGAAGCTTTGTTACTGACGACCTGTCCTGACCTTCCTCACCTCATGTGATCACCATATGAGAATGAAGACCCATTTCATCAACTAGAAAGCCGATGCAGAGGCAGGACGGTAACAGACCCTGGGTCAGATACAGCCCTTGATTTCTTTACTTTTACTGGACGTGTGAAAATGGAGAAAAGGCGTGTCTTGCCATGTGTGGGTGCCCCTGGAAGACTGTTTGTTTGATGATTGCTATTGACGGATGGGTTGATTCCAGTCCCCGACATTTTGCCACAGTCACTGAGGAGTCCCCAGGCAAGAGAACCTTAAGAATAACTGGTCTATTGTATCATGCCATCTCTCATCATGTGTTTGAAGCCAAAGAAGCATACAGTCCTGAGGTAAGAATTCTGTTGTCTATTAATAGCACATGGCAAGTTCAGGGAATTCCAGGCGGGTGCAAATAAAAGCTAGCTGAGTGCACGTTGCAATTTCAGCAGCTCTTTCGGCACCAGCACCTACCCCGAGGCGGCGGGTCTGTGCTGATTCTGTCATCAGCGGCCTTGCTTACCATGGCGGAGCCAACGCGGCTGACTTTGATGGGGTTCCCCCGGCCAGAAAGGTCCATCTGCGCTCTGTCCATCATGTACAAGCAAGCGTCCAGAATGCCGTGCTCGAACTATTCGGGGGGAAAAAGTGAGAAATGACTTGAAGCCACCGTGCAAACAAGACCCTCGCTGGCAAACAATAAAACGGAACCACCACCTGATGTTCAGAAATGTGTATTTCGTGTATAGGAATGGCCCATGGCCTTGAAGAAGACATAGTAAAGTGGAAGGAAGGAGACGTCGTCTTTAATTTCTCAGTAAAAAGCATTGGGTCCTGAAAAGCAAGCTAGAAATGTAAACAGAACGACGAGCGAACCAACTGATCAGACTCAAGGATCCTGAACGGACTTGAAGAAAACGATATAAGTTCCTTGAGATTTTAGAGGATCTCTTCACCATGTAGGTTCCAGGGCCCAAGGCAAAGGCAGGAAGGATTTACCGAAGTCAGGCCAAAGGCCTGAGACCTCAGTGGTAACAGAAGTCCTTGTATGTCCAGAAAATAAATCACTCCCAGGCGTGTTACAGGCAGGTCCTTCAGGCCTGTGTAACTCACACCGGAAGCGGTAGGAGACTTCGTGTAGTGAATGTCTGTCTAAGCTTTTCCCCTTCGGAGGCAAGTAGATCCTATGATCAAGGGAACAGCTTAATAGTTCAATTTCTTTAGAGGGTTCTGCTAGCCATTCTCAACAGCATTTTCCAAAAAGAGAATCAAGACGAAACACTAATAACATGGCAACATGGGATGATCATACCTAGCCTGTACCTCAGTGTACCAAGATTTCCCTACTAATGAAAAGTTGTTTCTGAATGATTAGGACATGCACGCGTTCATGGAAATACGCTAAACTATCATCTATTTGCTCTATTGTTAAAGACGCCAAACTGAAATATTAGTCTACATTATTGAATATATGAAATAAATGCTGTTTGCCACTTTATATCTGGACGGTTACCTGAGGTCGCAGCTGATAAGACATCTCTAGGTACAAGTCCAGTGGGCTCTCGTTTGACACAATGACAACACTCTTCTAATTAGGGGTATCTTATCCTAACACTTTAACAAAAGTTATTTCTTTGTGTTGGGTCCATGCCATGCACTGTCCTTTGCATCATGATCTAAACACCTTTCTTTAAGAGAAAAGAAAGACGCAGTCCGTATGTCTGCACTAGTGAGAGATTTCACTGGACTGAGCTGCCACAGTGTTTACTGCTACAGTGCCGGGCTCTCCACAGAACTCTGAGCCGCTCAGCACTGTCGTCACGGGAGGTGGCTGATTTCAGCTCCTACATTACGCAGTTGCCTTGCTGTCTCTCTACTCCCCGGCTCCCTGTCTTGGAGTCTCAGATCCTGCAAAGTGGGAAAGTGTGCTTGTCGATTACCCACAGATGGCATCTTGCAGGGATACATGTGACAACTACATGAATGAAGTCCAAGTGTCCTTGACGATGACCGACGTTAAGTGGCTCACCTGACCGTAGCTCCAGCTTCTGCTCCTGACGCTTTTGGAGTCTCCGTAAAATATAACTCCAATGTCGTTCAGCACATACTCTTCTTTCTCTTTGTCATCATCCAGGTACACAGCATCCTCTGCAGCAGGATTTAAACGTAAGGACCATGGTCAGACCAGACTATATTCACATACTCCAAGTTTGTTTTTGTCCTAAACTGCAATGTAATCAACTCAATGAAAAAAAAAAAAGTCTCTTGTCTCAGTGAAGATAGCTCATGTCCCAACACTGAATGTTAGCCCCGGCGAACCCACTCAGCAGGCAGGATCCATCTGTAGAGTTCTCCTTAAGTTCTAGGCTGCACAATAAAACCGACACATCTCATTAAACGTTCGAGGATTCCGGTGCGTCAGGAGTTTCAGAATCAGAATTCCATGATGCTGATACAAATCGGTCCCACAGATCCATCATCCCCAAAGTTTCCTGCCGTCCCTTCGTAATTCCTTTTTCTTGAGCTGCCCTCTGATTCCCCCCAAACCTGTCAGGGAACCCCTTCATCTGCATTTCATCTGTCACTGCGAATTCGCTTGTATTTTATAGAATTTTATGGAAAAAGGATCATATAATATGTGCTTTTTGAAGGGGTCTAGCTCCTGTCCCCTAGGCTAATTATTGTGAGATTCACCCCTGTTGTAGCATGTAGCAATAATTCCTTCCTCCTAAAGTTGATTTTTTTGTTTTTGTTTTCTGTCTTTCTAGAAGAATTAGAGTGACGTGACAAGCGTCCTACATGTAGCCTCCGTCCTCAGTCCCTGCTGGTTCTGATGTCTCAAACCACTGGCCTCCTGGGTTCCGGAGACAGAGGCCGTGTTCTTACCAGCGAGCTCTAGCCAGGCCAATGGCGCCTAAGAGGCCACGACAGCTTCATTTCCAAGTGAATGACACAAAGAATTGACAACTGAGTTTGAAGTTCATAGTTCTGGGTCAAAGTAGGAGAGAATACTTGTATTTTAAAAGGAAATAGTGTGAGAGTAGATGGGAAGGGCGTTGTGACCGTTGGGACAGGGCATTCCACTGGATGTTAGCAAACACCCTGGACAGAAAGGCTATTTTTGCTTTTGTCCTGTTATAATAGTGGCTTGACTGTTGTGACTATTGTAATAATAAACATCTAGCCATCCTAGTAAGAGGTGAGGCCAAGATTTGCACACTAAGCTGTCTCCCCAGGGGACGGTGGCTGTTGAGTCCGGGAGATCAGCTCCCTGGCTCTGTAGTACCGGCTCAGCAGCTGGGACGACGGCCGCATAGACGCCGGCGGGAAGGCTGAGAGGTGGGGGTGCAGGTCTGGCGCTTGGACAGTGAGAGCGAAGGCCAGGAAATGAAGGCGCTACACGCGGGTTTTCGGTTACAGGTTACGGGGACGGGAAGCGAAAAATGCAGGCCACACGCTGTGAATAAGGAGTTTGCAGCTCCCTTTCCCTTCTGGCGGCTGAAGCAAAACTTCCCTAGAAACGGGTGCAGCATCACCAGGCGGCCTCCACTAGGCCCGGAAGTCAGACGGGGGAAGCCTGGGTTTTAATTTTATATTTATTTATGATTAAAAAAAAAGACGAGGGTGGAAAGGCCAGCTTGAGGGGCTGTTTTTATTCAGAGTTGTCACTTTGTCTAAAACTTGGATACACCAACCAACCCAAATCATGGAAACTCTAAAACAAAAAACAAAAAACTCCCTGTGTATGATAGGTGAATAAAAATAGGAAAACGTAATCATTTGCTTCTAGAGATTTCTGGTGTTGGCTTCCTGTCTACTGTCAGCATTTTAGACTAACTTCCTGGCCATGGGAGTTGGGAGACACTGGAGCATATTAAGAAATAGCATTTCTAGGGGATACTGAGATAGCTCAGCTGTTGAATGCTTATCTCACAATTGCAAGGTCTTGGGATCGAATCCTGGCCCCTGCCTGTGCAAACCCATATGATGAACTGTGGCATAATGTAACCGCCAGGACAGCGGTGAAGGTTCTCATCTCCCACACGGGAGACCCCCAGTTTGGCTCCTGCCCCTTGTGGCCCCACATCCACCTGTGTGGAATGAAATCATGTCACAACTAATGATGCACAACTATGGAGACTGCTCTGGGCCCTTCCTCTTCTCTCTGTCTCTGTATCTTTCATTCTCTGATCTCTCAGAAAAAGAAAATAAAATAAATAGCATTTCTAGGGTCTGTGCTTTTTTTCCTGAAAAGTTTCAGAGCCACTAGCTTCCTAAAATAGCTTAATGTAGCCTCTCCCTAGGCTGCCTTTGAACCTCTTTAACTCTGAGCTAGAATGGATCCAATGGTTTCACAGCATCGAGGTCCATTTCTGTTCCTTGCAAGCATGTTGTCATCCATTTCAGCTCAGATCGGCTTGGGAAGTTTGTTTGGTTTGTGCTACTTTGCCAGTTTTGCTGGTTCAGGAGTTCTTAGGATACTTAAATATCTTCAGAAGACACACTATTATTTATGGCGCAATTCTACAGAGAAAGATGTCAGACATTCTTTACTTAGCACGTATCCTCCAGGGGTGCCTGTGTCCTGGTTGGCATGCCTACATTGTTTTTTTTTTTTTATTGGCAAAGGAAACTTTCATTTGATCTGAGAGCTATCAACCTTGTCTTATTTTTATTTATTTTGAACGGCAGGACTTTCCAGTGTTGATTAGAACATCAGAGAAGCTTCCTGGCTGACATCTATTTCCTGTTTCTCATGTCACACAAGACAGGATGCCAAAAATAAAAGAGCTTATCCTTACTGAATCGCGAGACCCAAATTTCAGCCCTAGCTTGTTTCCTAACTTTCCAGATGAACAATGTTCACTTGCTATCAGGATGAATTAGCCTCTAACGATTCAGACACAGCGAAGAGAGGCATATACTATTTTTAGTAAGTGGCAGGTTTGAATAAATAAGGCCTTGAAGTTCTCCTGTCACATGCGCTTTAGTAAAATGCCATAGGTGGGGGAGGCCGGAATAGCTCAGTGGTTGAATGTTTGCCTTGCAATCATGGGGTCTGGGGTTCGAATCCCAGCCTCAGCCTGTGTAGACCCATATGCTGAACTGCGGTGCAACTGGTAGCTGCTGGGATAGCTCAGTGGTGAAGGTTCTCACCTCCCATGCAGGAGACCCCCAGTTTGGTTTCCACCCTGCATGGCCCCTGCACCTGTGTGGAATGAAACCATGTCACAACTAATGACGTACAACTATGGAGACTGCTCTGGGCCCTCCCCTCCTCTCTCTCACCTTAAAATACATTTAAAATATTTTTTAAAAAGTCGTAGGTGCAGTGAACCTAAAAAGCATTTACTTGGAGTTAGTAAATCGATGTGGCAAATCTTCATTAAACATTAAGTATGTACCAGGCACCGCGGTAGGTGCTGGGGCACAAGGCTGAACAAGCTAATGGAAATCAGTGATGGGGGAAGCTGGAAAAACAAGCCATCAAGAGAACAAAGACCCCACAAAAATGAGTGATACCCAGTCAGTACAATAGCACCCCGGATGGGGTCCGAAGCACAGACATGGGACATGTGAATCGGTGAGGACATACTATCTGGCACTTAGGTTATGTTACCAACCCGGAGCCTTCTAAATTTAAATAATGAATTACATTCAATAATTCAGAGTGTCTGAGTGGTCACAGGAACTGTCTGTCGCACTCCCACTGTCTTTGTGGGCACGGTTCTACCCCCTCCCCCTGGCCCCCCAGAGAAGGGCTGCCTCATGGAACGCACTGGAAGCACAGCTAGTGCTGTTAAATTGAGAAAACTCGCCAATGAGGCTCCCTGCACCCTCCCATCCCTCACTCGTGTGGCATTGCTATTGATCCCCATTGATGACTGAACGACTAAGGAGGATAGATTGCCTATGAATACAAAGCAAGCTGAGTGCCCCCCAGGAAGACCGCTGAGCATTCTTGTATGAGTAATCACTGTACGTGCTGGTGTCATTTCCCAGTGTCCTAAGCCACCTTGGATGCCACTTCCATGCAGAATGGGCTGCTTTCAGCATCTTGCACACCTTACTGTCGTTTGACCATTTCTGACTTTCTCTTCTGTTATCTTTTCCCCTTGGGCAAGGGCCAAATCCCTCTTTTTACGTCCTTTCCAATTGTCAGACCATATCTCTAAGAGTCCCTTGGTATGAACTGGCCCATCTCCTGCTTCGCTCTTGTCACCATGGAGGGTGGATGGCCCCGCCCGGAAAGCCCTTTGTGGGCTCCCTGGGCCCCGCCCCCTCAGGGGTGTCACTTTGGAAGTCAGCGCTTCTGTCTTGTCTCGGAGAATCGCCTGCCGAGCTTCAGAGCAGAAAGCTCCAGGCAAACCGCCCGGGATGCTCGTAGTCAGGAAAGCTCCACGGACGAGTCCAGCGTGAGGCTGGGACCTGAGCAGCCCCCTGTCTCTGCGCGGGGACCTCTCTTCCTGGGTTATCGCTAGCACCATAAAACCACTCCCACTCTCTCCCGTCATTAAAACCCTCTCCTTTGATCTTCATGTCACCATTTCAGTTTCCCAAGAAGTCTTCCCGCAGGAGTGTGACAGTACCTGCTGTCCTCATGTCCTCGCCTCCCACGCTAGGGCAGCTCACGCATGGCTCTGGCTTCTCTCCAGCCCAGCAATCCTTGTAAGCTCCCCACTTACTTCTGTATTTCTACAGCGTACGCCGCGTGCTCCCTCATGCCACTCGGCTTGCCAGCAGCATTCCTAAGAGTGAATGGCCGCCTTCTTGGGCCCGCCGGCTTGTCTGGTTCTGTGCCACCAGCTCTCTGGTGCCCTTTCATGGCTGGCTCCTCCCTCAGCCTAGACCCTTCTCCTTTGACTCGCTCGGGGCACCCGTATTTCCATCTTCAGCTCAGGTGTCAGATTCACTTACTCAAGAGCCCATGTGACATTGCCACTCGAATGTCTCACAGACATCCCCGAATTAACATTTCTAGATATAACCTTAGTTTTGCCCCGAGATCCTGAACTCAGTTGGTCAAACCAGATGCCTCTCACTTCCCATGTTTAGTCCCTCCCTCTGCAATCCCTGCTGTAAATCAAAGTGGACCTCCGACCCCTCCTTCCTCTCATCGTCACCATCACCATCACAGTGCAGTCCTTCGTCATCATCATCGTCATCGTCATCTTGTCCCAATGATGTCACAGCTTTCAAACTAATCTCTGCTTTTATCCTGACCTCCCTCTCATGACTGACACCTGAAGGAGGTCCCCTGGTCCTTTTCTGGAATGTGGTCACCAGAGCTGGGGCCAGGCTGTACCTATAGGTCCAGGCAATGCCTTCTGAACAGAGGTACCTAGAAGCTGCTCAGCGCGAACAGCACCGAAGACAACAAGGAAGCGGTCAGGTCATCGGAAGTTAGGACGAGACTCGCCACCTCTGAAATGGTCCTGTGGAGTGACTGGCTCAGATGACATGTCTAACCCTGCCTGCTTCTAGAAGAGCGGTCATGCCCATTGGAATGGATGTAGTCATGTACCCCATTTTCCACAGGTGATGAATCCAGAAAACTGTGAGCAAACCACAGTGTGGGCAAATCACAGCACTTTTGAAATATCCTAGGGAGCTGGAGAGATATAAGATTTTCTTTTTGTAATGCAAGCAAAGCCAATAATAGATCCCTGGTTTATTTATTTTATGAGTATGGATTTTTAAAATCCAATTTTCTTATAATAAGCCACCTCCTCCATCCACCTCTGTCTCTGTCTCCTCCGCTGATTCCTTCTGTAGCAGACTCAAATTCAGGAGTTGCTTAGGGCTCGGTACTAAATCTTTTTTCCTTTATCTATATTTCCTCCCTAGGTGCAGATAACGCCTACATTTATATTCTGCTTCTCATCTCCAGCTTCACGTATCGGGAGACCTACTTGTCATTCTGGTTTGGTATCTAAAGTTATCTCCAACTTAACATCTCAACATCTCAACAACAGTGCGTCCCTGTACTTGGACTCCCCCTCAGTCTTTTCCATTTTGGCAAATAGCATCGTACTCCCTCTACCGGGTTGACAAGACGACTATAAACAGGAGAGCACCTCTGAGCTGCACATGACCCAGCCAAGAACCCTGTTACCCTTAGCCTTGAACACCTGTCACACAGACACGATTATTGGGTACAAGAGAATAGGGGTGGTGGGTAGGAGGTGCAGAACTAGCTTCATGCCACCTGCCAACCCTATTGGAACAGATAATTCAAAGAAAAGCTCAGTAGGACCCAGACTTATGTTGTGTATGCGTAGAGAACATAGTTGCTTACTACCCATCATAAGCCCAGAGCAATCCTGATGCAAGTGCCACTCTCACACAGCAAGGGTCAGTCAAAATTAGCAATAATATAGGCTCATTGTGGAAGACTTTAGAGAGCAGTGCACGAGGCATACGACAATGTGAAAGCTTTCTTTGCTGTGGAAGCTTTTATGTTTTATTCCTTATTTCTTAAGATTTAAAAGTGAGCCCTTACCCACCGATGCTGCCGCCATGCTTATATCTGCCTCGGGAACTTAAAATCAGCCCCCCACCAAGTGTGCAAGTGGGAGGGGTAGAACTGGAAGGGGAGAGATGGGTGGGGAGGAAATATTGTGTGTGAGTGGGTTTTTAACTTGCATCGATAGACAAATTCCTGGATTTGACTGAGTTTATTTCAAGATAACTAGATAAAGTTCTGCGGCAGACAGAGGACTCAAAATAGCAATAGAGATGAAGTTAGATTATATTAAAATAAAGCTACATGTTTGCACATCCAGAGTTATGGCTTATGCAATTTGCATCCATTATGCATATAAACAAATATGTAGCGGCCTTTAGACATTATGGATTGTTCTTGAATTAGGGAACTAAGGACATTAACTCCACTATGGACAGGATTGCCATTACTGTGTATTTCTGAAGCCAGGTTATGGAGCTTAATAGTTTTGAAAGTCAAGTTTAATAAGCCTGTTTTCTTCACCGAGCAATCACAAACACAGATAGCTCAACAGTTAACTGCGCAGCGTAGGCGATCTCCAATGGCCCGAAATAAATGTACAGTGGCGTTAGCTTAAGGTGACCAGAGTTTAGCATTGGTAAAGCGGGACACCATTGACCGGGGGGGAAGGGGGGTCTTGATTAAAAATTGGGTCTATCCCGCTGTTCCCTAGCTTGTCGTGCATTCTTTCCAAAAATTGGGACTTTTTTAAAACGCTGTGGGACACAGGACAAATTGTTAAAAATCAGGACTGTCCCGCCCAAAGCGGGACATCTGGTCACCTTACATTAACTATATATATGGCTCTGTCCTCGAATACATTGAAGACACATTTTGCATCTCTTCTGTCTTTTAGTCATGGGAAACCGTGTGTGTAGAATAGGAACACGTCTTCTAGAGCAACTCTTCTCTCTCTCCAAAAACAGATGCATTGCAAGTCTAAGAACTATATATATATATTTAATGAGAAAAATAAACGCCTTCATTTTTACCTTCACACCACGGATTGAAGAGGATGTACGTGTCCGTGTCTGGGTTCCGGTTGGTACGGAGTATTCCGTAGGGGGTCCAGACGGCAACGTACATGCGGAACTTCCCCACGATGCACTTGGGAGAAGACTGGACGGACAGCCGCACGAACTTGTCCTCCCTCATGATGATCTTGGCCCCCCACTTGCCCCGTGGCAGCTCTGGAACGATGGGAACCGGAATGTAGGTCCCCTTGTTTGCCTGAGGGTAGCGACCTGTGACAAGAAAGCACAGTGCTGAGTAGATGTCACAGTCCAAGTCTGGTTCTCCTCTGCCATCTTGTAGCTGAAGGTGCTGAGGGTGGAGAAGCATTTGTTAGCCTGACACCGTAAGACTTCGGTTGCAGTTCATTTCTGCTCCCTACTAGTTACATGATGGCAGTTCGTTCTCTTAATGTCGTTGAGACTCAGATTTGTCATGTCTAGATTTAAAAAAACTGTAACAATATTTACAGGGATTTTTATTGCTTGGTTAGCCAATGAATTCTAATAAGATGTGAAAACACTAATCTGCAAAACCAGAAGTGGAACTTACAGAGTACGTGGAATTACCATTTTCTGATATTTGCCTCTAAAATGTTAGAATTGCTTCTTTTTAGGGGCATAAGGTGAACGTTTCTTGTTTATTCTAAATATAATTTAATTATTTGTTGTGTTACCTAAGATAGGATTACATTTATACGTTGTTATAGGTCACCATTTTCCTATTCAATAAAAACATGTGCTTAGTGCCAATCTAGCGAATGATTTAGGCGTACGCGCACGTCATGGGCAAGAATTCAGGCCTCATAGACAGTTTCTCTAGGTTTGAATCTTGGCTCTGCTACTTTCTTAGCCTTGAAACCTCTGACAAATTATTTGACCGTTACAAATCCTGGCTTCCTTCTCTATTTCTTCATCAGTAAATGAATATCATCATACTCCCAGGGATGACATAAAATCATGCAAGGATGGTGCTTTGCACTAATTGTTTTCATGCATAACAAATTTTTAGCTGTTATTTCAAAACAAGCTTAAACATTGAGGCATTTTACCATGTTTCCAGGCTTATCATACTTTATGTATAAGCTATTATCACAGGGTAAATTTTATTTCTCTTGATTACTGCCATTTTGGGCCAAATTCTTATTTTATGTGTTAACTTCAAAACTAAGTATTACCAATGTGTTCCTGAAAAATCAAAGTCTTCACTGTCTCACAGCATTTTTAACTCTTTAAATTACAGTCTAATGTACAGTTTTGTTTACAGGGTAATCAAATGCATCAGTAATTTAACCTGGAGAAACATCTTTCATTTACAAACTTTTGCAAAATATAGTAGATATTTCATTCTTCTTCCAATCTAGAAGAATACTAAGTCTGTAAATTATTTTGATTGCAAGCAGAAGAAACTTCGAGAGCAAACGCTATTTCTTCACCGCAGTTGTTTTATATAAAACACATGGGAGATTCCACATGAAAGCAAAGGAGAATGATGCTGCATATGGCACCTCCAACCACTGAGGTCTTCAGCGGTTCTTCTGTAGGTCTACTGTGGGAGACAGAACCTTCTGAGGAGGTGGCTGCATAAGTCATGGCTATGTAATTGTGTGAGATGCACAATCTTAATGAAAATAATAATTTACACAGTGCAAGTCAGGGAGAACAATTAGAACCCCAGTGCTTTGCAATGTGTGAGGGGTATCAGTGAATCACCACCCAGAATGAGTCTCAGCAGAAATTCAAGGAAGCTGGGGAAGCCGGGATGGCTCAGCGGGTTAAGCACTCATTTGCAGCCCCAGTATCCAAGGATTGAATCCCGGCCCCGGCCTGTGAGGACCCATATGCTGAACTTGGGTGTGCCCCTGTTCGGTTCTCACTGGGGTGAGCTTCCCACACAGAGGCCCTCAGCCAGTTCCTGCCCTGTGCAGCCCTGTGCCCACCTGTGTGGAATGAAACTATGTAGAAAACTGAGGACATGCAACTATGGAGATGGCTCTGGGCCCTCCCTCTTCTCTCTCTCTGTCTCTCTGTCAAAAACAATAAAAACAAAATAAAAAAAAAAAAGTAAGAAAGCTTTAAAAGTGGTGTTCTTGGCTGGAGCGGCAGTTCTTGGGTGGTGTTCTTGGGACAACATGAGTCTTGGTCTCCAGGAATCTGCATGAAACTCCACTTGCAAGGACATTTGTTCCAAAGT
>PVKE010038064.1:0-15619 GCA_004027555.1 Craseonycteris thonglongyai
GTACAGGAATTCATTATATTATTCTTGCTAATTTTGTACACTTTCAAAACTTTCTACAACAGAAAGTTATTTTAAAAAGCACACATCATTTCTTTAGATAAAATTTCACCTTGAAACAGGAAAAAAAAAAAAGCAGTGTGTTTCTAGACAAAGAGGGAGGAGAGGGCTACAAGTTCTTCACCTTTTCCCAGGTGAGCCCCTGCAATGTGTCCAAGGACCATGCTGTGAAAACTGCCAAATATATATGGTTCACATTCCTAAGCTAACAGAGAGGCTCTCTTCAAGCACCATCGGTTGACTCTTCCCATCCCACAACTGACCCATTTTTACAAATTCATAGTGTGCTCACCTCCTGGCACAAGCCAGGTAGGGAAGCTCCTTGTAGTCACATGACTTCTCCCCTCCCTTGTTCTCAGAGCTTGAAACTTGGTGAATATGTTACTCATCATTTGATTTGTTGTCCTTATATGCAGAATATTTCACCATAGGCCTAACTATAATTTTCATATTAATAAAGGATAATGAAATTGACAGGAAAATAGTGTGAAGACAGTCAGCTTTTCAGATAAAAATTCAATATATGCCTAGACACATGTTCTTCTAAAATACAAGTGTAGTAAAAAGTCAAATGTCAATAAATATAAAAGCATAAAATAAACAGCTAAAATAAAAATCATGATTGAATATCAAATCTCTACACAAGAGGCATGTTTTTGTAATTTTTAAAGTGAAGATTATAATTTTTTACTGTACAATGTCTAAAAAAATTTATACCAATAACATATGAATGTTTTAAAGTTTAAAATCATAAAAAGCTAGCAAAAGACAAGTGGTTATTCTTATTATTATAAAAAGAACTCTCAAAAACACTAAGATGACGAAAGAGCAAAAGGCAAAGATCACAGTCATTTTATATGAGATAAATACCATAGGCATATCTATAATATAAGTATACATAGATACACATCATTAATGTGGCCATTAATTAAAGACATGCAAATTTTTAAAAATGTTTCACCCATCAGCAGAGCAATAAAAATTATCAAATATAATTCTTTCTAGGTTCAAAAAAGTTTTAAAAATGTTCAAACTTTTGATTCTAATTCTTAGAATTTATCCTAGTGACAAATTTTAAAGTTTAAAAAATGTGGCAGGTTGTGATTAAGTGTTACTTAAAAAGCAAAAAATTAAAAACAAACTAATGTTCAGCAATAGAAGAATGATTAGCTAACTAATAGCTAGAGAACTCAGTGACATTTAAAAAAAAATCTGTTAATGCAAAAATGCTTACCTTTTAAGGTGAAGTCAAAAAACTGAAGGATGTTGATTTTCATGTAAAAATTATCACTAATATTTTCAAAACTTATTTATATATTTAAAAGTATTAAAACACAGTCTGTACATTTAGTCATTCTTTTATTTGGATGTTGAGATAACAGGAGTTTTCTTCTTGTTTGTTTTCTGTTAATTTTTGAATTCCTTTCAGATTTTCTCTAATAAATATTTGTAACTTTTATAATTCTGTTAAATATCAGTTGGAGAGATTTGTGCTCTATTTACCATGTTAACATGGTAATGACTAGTGTTTATCAGGAAAGGATGACAGAAGTGAAGCAATCTGAGCTTTCCTTGATCTTCACAGTGATACAGTACGCCATATTGAAATGTATCTGTCCTTTAATTACAGGTCTTTGTATCAAGCCGCTAGCTAGTAGAAAGTGAAAAGGAGTTGCCCAGTGCAGATGAAATGGAGGCCTCTGGCAGAGTTCTTGATCTCCCCTTAGTAAAATTCTTGGAGATTAGGAAAGATAATGCCTCATATCATTCTAAACCAAAAATTCTCATCATAATCAAGACTTTTCTATCATGAGCCAAACATACTGTCAGTCATATTAAGAACCACATGCTGATAAGGCAACACTATAAAATATTTGGGATGTTTTACTTTGGAAAAAAAAAGGATGGGGGGCACATTCTGCTAACTAAATTTTCTCTTTAATTTTAAATACACTGCTAGACTATGTGTTCAAGTATTGCAATATCATTTGTAATAATGACTTATTGGTGGGGGGGCGGGGACTGAAATGCCCAACAATAGAGAAATAATGAAATAAAATACAGAATATTCATCCTGTAGAATATTATATAACAATTGAAAATGAGGTGGAATTATATGTCTTGGCATGGATGTTTATTTATTTATTTATTTTTTGAACTGAACTGGGGGCCTCACTGCATTCGGGAAGCACACCCCAGTTCAGCATGTAGGTCCGCCTGGGCCGGAGCCAGGATTCGATTCTTGGTCCTCAGGGCTTCAAAGCGAGCGCTTAACCCACTGAGCCATCCGGGCTTTTCCGTGGGTGTTTATTGTAAAAACAAATACAGTAATTCACAAGCAGTATGTATTTCTGTGTATAATTTGGTTATCTTTAGAGAACAGGTTGGAAGAGGCCATTACTTCTTTACATATTTCTGCCTTTGTTTGCATTTTTGCGATGAGAAGGTGTTGCTTTTACAACTAAAGGAGGAAGAGAAGGAAAAGTAGAGGAGGAGGAAGAGAAAGAACCAGTAGTAAAGTACCACCAGCAGCAGCAGAGCAAGAAAGGAAAAAAAAAACAGAAAATTTTCAGCTGCTGCCATCAGCTACATGTAAGTCCATTTTCTAGAGTTGGCCTTGATTATCCAGCAAGGGTCTCACACCACAGCATTATCTTAGTGAAATCACTGGAGGCCTCCATATGGTCCTGAATATTTGCTGTTCAAAAGTCAGTTTACCAAGACCTGATCTAATCCTGAAAGGTAGACCTTATATTTTCTCCACACATGAGTCAGATATATAAAACTAGGAAACCACCTCAAACATTTATAGCTAAAAATATATGTGAATATTAGACAAAAGCCTCATGTTCTCTGATCAGTCTAGAGTCCCTTCTACAATAAAGCCATTTTGGAGAGTAGAATAACTAAGAGCTTGCAGACCTGATTTCTGATCTTTCCTGGTCCAGTACGGTACTTGGGTCAAGTTACTTAACTTTAGTTTACTCATCTGTAAAGAGAAGTTACCAATAATAATCTCTTAGGTTTGTTATACAGAAAAGGGTATATTAATATACAAAGATAATATAATGAGCATAGAAAAAGGGTGAAGAATTTATTGTGAATGGCTAGTTTTCAACTTATGTATTTATTTACCTAGTGGGGATATAGCTGATCTAGAACCAGAGAGTTGTATCTACTATCATCTCATTCATTAATTAGCAGTCAATAATTGTTAGTATTGCTATTATTACTATGCCAGAAAAAATGCTA
Source organism: Craseonycteris thonglongyai (assembly GCA_004027555.1). Classification (NCBI taxonomy): domain Eukaryota; kingdom Metazoa; phylum Chordata; class Mammalia; order Chiroptera; family Craseonycteridae; genus Craseonycteris; species Craseonycteris thonglongyai. The sequence continues at coordinate 3,310 of PVKE010038064.1, forward strand.
GACACTGACAATGAAACAGAAATAAAGAAAAGGCCCCTATTTTCAGAGCAAGTATGCGTATTAAGGAAGTCAAACATTGAACCATTCAGTTCATGTTGTGATCAGAAGTTAGCAAGGTGCCATGGGAGTATAAAAGCGGCAGCCCCAGGAAGTCAGAGAAAGGTTTTAGTAGAAAGCAGGATTTCAGCTGAGAATTAAAGAATAAGTAAGAGTTAGCTAGATCAAAGGGAAGAAGGAGTGTGATTCAGACACAGATAACTGTGCAAGGAACATAGGTGGGAAGAAACTGAGAGCTTTTGGGATACTGGAAAAGTCTAGAACAGCTATGGGTCACAGAGTATCTATAAAGAGCAATGAGATTGCAAAAAAGCTCAGATCCAGCTAACGTAATGTAGAAGCATACTAAAATATGGAAGCCAGTATTTCCATAAAGACAAAGGGAGCCATTAAAGATGTCTAAACTAGAATTTTATTTTTATTTCCCTTCTCTGTTGTTTTTCTTCATCTGTTAATTATACTCCTCCTAGAGCTTTATGTTGGTGACACATTCTGACTCTTATTCTTATAAGTTGATATTTATTCATCAAATTCTCAGAGTTCTGAAAATGACTTACTATGTGTGCCTATCTACTATAGGGACTGAATTTATATAAAGTGCTTCTTACCTTGTTTTCTTTTCATATTTATACTATTCTTATTTTCTAGTCTTCAAACATTAAATGTGATGTAAAACGCTAAGGTTTGTTTTCCAATGGCCTTGTGATGATGCAAATTTACATGTCATTGCTTTAGTTATTATGATATTTATAGAATTAGAAAACACAGAGGTACTGGTAATGTTTTGACACTCAGAATTCAATTGTACTGGATTCCCCAGACCCTGCCAGAATCCCACCTTTCTCTTTGTACCTCTCCCTTGAGAGGAATCACACCCATTAGTTAATTCCTCCCATTTCTCAAGGAATTACTTACTGCATGTCCTCTGCATTTTACTTGTATCTCAGTTAATTATCACAACTACCTTCCTCAAAACTCTGTATTACCTGAGGGCTCATCTTCCTAATAGATGCACAAAATAAATTGAGATAAAGCACAGATGCTCAGACATGCAGTCCAAAACTACGGTGGCCTGATGCTGAGGTGCTGAGTGTAGTTCTACAGATGGAGCTTGGAGGTGCATTTGTTGCTCTGGGTGTGTGCTGCCTCTAACAGCTCACTGCAAAAAACAAAGTCTATCACTTCTCAACTTATTTTTCATGAAAGCAAGAATCCCTTTGAATTTCTTTCAGTTAGCGAAAACAGGTACCAATATAGGTTTTTTGTAAAAACAAAACCACACAAAGAAAACCTTCAAAAAGTGGGACATACTGGTATTATCTTGCTCAAAGTCACACAATGAACAAATGACACACACAACCTCAAATTGTTAGTGTCAGCTTATCTGTGCTTCTACCAGCTCCCCAAATTCCTAGAACCATAAAAGAAAAGTATTCCTAGATAGATTCAAAAAAGTCGTGTTTGAAATTATTGGCATTGAAAAGCATGAGAAGAAAAGTATTCTGTTCCTAAAATCTCTAGCCCACAAACAACTAAAAATATGCAAAATATGATCATTGATGGAAAATACATGTTACTCGCTATAAATGGAAATGAATGGTAAAAATAAAAGTAAGTACACCATGTCCAAACCATCAATACAGCTCTCTCCTAACATATGGTTGCATTTATGGTTTGGGGAGATACTAAAAATAACAAGAAAGGACACAAGACTTGTTAAAGCACCATTTAAAAAAAAATGTGTAGTGTATAAGGATGAACATGAGACCAAATCTTATTTAACATGGCAAGAATTTTTTTCAGACACTGTTCTTGCAAATATCTCACCTAATTTCACTTACATCATTTTTGCTTGACATATCATTTCAACATAGAGCACATTTTATTGATTATCCAAGCTTTGTGAATACTTTTCAAGAGGCAGTAGAGATTCTGTCCTATAAATATTGGAAATTCTGCAGGAGTCCTGGGATTTTTGGAAAATCTTAAGGCAGTCATCTTTCTAATTCCTGAAAAATTTACAGCCTTAACGTAATGTGGCTTTTAAAAGCAGTGCCTGCATTTAGCCACAAATTGAGAGTATTGTTAAAAAAATTCTTTTTAATGAAAAACAAAATACTGTATAAATACCTAACTGTTGTTCAGGTTATCTTTGTTACCACAAACTATGGGTTTAGCAATGTCAGACTGATTTATGACAAATTAAAAAACTTTTTTTTTGTTTTTTTGTTTTAATAATTTATTTTCAAAGCTAAGGTGCTGCTGATAAAAAAGCAAGCAAAGAAAAACACAAAAATTCCTTAGTTAACTATCTATTTATGCTTTTTTCCCTATCAGAACTACTATTTTTTTTTTTTTCTTACAAGGTTTGTCTTTTATATGAACAGGTTCCCACACTAAAATATTTCTATTTGGTGTTACTTGTAATACATTGTAGGTTCTTTGTCTTTTTAAATTTTTTTCACATATAACAGCTAATTTCTTTATGTAGAATAACCAGTTTAGAGACAGAGCTTGGCTATAATTCTGGCTGAAGTGGTCAAATGCCAAATGGCAGCCTGGCTCCCCCATTGCCTTTGTAGTTTTAGATTTTATACTCTTTAATTATCAAGTGCTGCAAGTTTTCCAGACAAGTGAGAATTAGAGGAAGATGAAACTTAAATAAATATTTGATGATTTCCAATGATTACAAATGTTAAACATTAGATTATTCCAGTTACTATTGAAATGTTTAATTTGACAACTTATTTGTTCAATGGTAAATATTTTGGAGAGCAAGGTATAAGATATAAATGACAAAAAGTGTTTGATATCATAAGTAAACAAAATCCAACAACAAAACTATTCTAAGTGCATATAAAAGAGAAAACAGAATTTAATGCAAGCTTTCTATAATTTAATCTATTTTAATGTTAATTGTCGATGCAGGGTAGGTAACAAATTACAGAATTGGAAGTTCAGCAGTCAACAAGACCTAAGAGAGAAAAAAATATATGCATATATATATTTTAAGCTATGAGAATGTGAAAATGGTGAAGAAATATTTAAAGTTCTAAATGAGAAGAAATAACCTCAAATTATAATTTGTTGTATCTGCTGTCATTTTTATTTTTTAATTATGAATTATAAAATTATAAATTATGACATTTCAAATATACAGAAAATAATTTAACAGACAAATCTATTATAATTTGAGCTTACATTGCATTATAGATAGCAGGATGCTGGATATTCTAATTACTTCATTCTCACTGATATTTGAAACTGATGAATGTAAAGTTGTTCCCCCCCAAATGTTTTCAAATTACCTGCTGACAAAATGTCATTGACAAGCTTAGCCAAAATATGGAAAATTGTCTCAGAACAAACATTTTCTCCCATTGTGTCTATCATTAAATGTCTTTATATAGTGAGTAGCTTAGATGATTAATTATTAATATTACAGGTATTATAAAGGTCAATTTAATTCCAGTTGCTCTGAGTTGAAGAACTAACTTGAACTTGACTGACAATCATAAGAATCTCCAAAGGCAATGGCTAGTTCTTACTCTAGCACTCTTGGCTGGAGTTGAGGACTCTAAGTCCTATTTTAATGAATTCAACATATTATCCTTTAGCCTCTAGAGTTCTTTAAAGTCATCTCAGTTGTAGTCCTTTCACACAATTTAGGCTTAAGGTTAGTTTAATTTTCAAAGAGAAGCATTTCTAAATTAGTTAACTGTATTCAGAATATATAAACGTGCCTGAAAAATATATAACCCTGACTCAGGTTTTTCAAAGTAAAAGGTAGTCTTACACTTGTCTATTTACTTTTTTTAAATAATTAATAACAATATTTTATTATTTTCTAAGAGTATTGTTTACTTTTAAAATAATCCCCATGGTTACAGCTACATAGCAACTAAAAATTATCTTGTTGTCTATGCAGATGCTGATACAGTTTTGCAGTGTGGGTGATTTGTGCAAGGCTGCATTTCATTCTACAGTGCACAGGGCAGATGGCTCATTGCATCAAATAAGACTTGGGCCCAGAATTTGCTTCCTGAAGTGGGTGCCTCTTGAGACAGCTTTTATATTCAAAAGGAAAATGTGTGGGCACTGAAATTACTGTACATGTCATAACCCAAAACAGCATTTGGTCTTTTGAAAGAAACATTCAGAGACCAGAAGAAATAATCTGACTTGAAATTTCAACTTTTAAAGACCAGGTAGCAAATAAATTTTTTTTTTCTCCAAATTAGCTGACTTCTTTACATGATCCTCTTCCTATTCTATTCTTCTTGAAGCATTGTTTCCATGGTGTTTGTTCCACTTTGGCTCTTGAGCTCTGAAAATTGCCAGCTGCAAATTCTGACATGCCAAGGGCTCTGCTATATTTGCCCAACCACGAGAAGGTAAAAACAGAATGTTGGAGCCTGTAAAGATTATAAACATGTTTCCACATTGTTGGTGTGCTGTTTATAGAAAGAACTCACTTTAAGACTTTAATAAGCCCCCAAACTTCATTATTTTGCTTTCCCTCCAAATATAAAGCACAGATGTTTTGGCATGTTGGAATTTGAACTTTGGAATTTTTAGGAGAGACAGTGTGTAGGCAGGGTACTAGCATAATGGGCAGGTTGAGGTTCAGCCATTTTTTCAAAATAAGGTAAAAGTATAGCCTGTGTGCCCTGGAAGCTTAATATAGATACAAAGAGGTTAGGGTGCTAATATATTGAACCAAATGAGTACTGGACTTCCCCCCAATATTTGAAGATATTAGACAATAATACCACTTTTAAAAATAGGCAGCATAAGTTTGTGTGTAAAATTCTGAAATAAAACAATGGTAATATAAAACACATGATTATCTTACAAAAGACTAGGGAATTTCAAAGCACAGGCTTTGCTTAAAATAAGAATTTCCTATTGTTTACATAGTAAGAAATATAAGACTATAAAAAGGAATGTTAAGTTTGTCGTACTTATTCCTGTTTCTAACATGACTATTCTTTCCTTTATTTCTACCCATTAAACATTTTTTCCCCCAGCAGACTCTAGAAAGCCATTGCCAATAGTCACTAGCCACATGGCTATTTAAATGAAATTAATTCATGCAGACTCAGTAGCTATTATTTCAAATGCTCAGTAGCTACAAGTGGTGAGTGGCTACCATAGTGAACAGAAGAAAACAGTTTACTACCACAAAAAAGTTCTATTTCTAGAAGATTCAAAATTTTACAATTTTTAAAAATTTTATTCAAAAATACAAGTATGTAATATTTGTGGAATGAATTTGTGGTTTTCTCATTATTTTTAGTTGTGGAAAGCAGTCAATTAAGATAGGCAAAATGAGAAGTGCAACATCATTTTAAAACTTCTACCAAGTATATATACATTGTAAGCTCCACAGGATAGGGACTGTGTGGTCGTTCAAACAACTGCCATTGCTTGACAGTGACTGATATATGGGTGGTGTCTGGCACTTTTAAGTCCTTTCCCCTGGGGATTAGAACTTCTCTGATGTGTAGGTTGCAGAATGGGAAAAGGTGAGGGGCTTAATTTTTCATTTCATATACCTTTAGTTTAAAACTGCATATTTATCATGTTTAAGTACTTTACAAAAAGTGAAAAACTTTAAAATTGGAAAATGTTTAGGATGGACTATGACTTTTCTAAGATGTAACTTGCCCTCCCACCTCAAGCATACAGTAGAAACTCATTTTATAATTCCACCCTACTGCTCTATCATTCAGTATTCTAATCATTTGTCCATCTACACCAGATGAACCCTGCTTGTGTAGGATACATAAAGATATACACTCAAATCATCAGTTTCTCTATTCTCCATAGTAAATGCAAACACAAACAAGGACAGAGAAAACTTTGCCTTTCCCATTGGATTCTCAGCCAAATGGTAATACTTGAACTGTTGACACTACCAATTATATTGACCAAGAGCCTGTCCATCCAATAATCATTTGAATTTAGACAAATCTACCTTGTTTTCCTAAAGAAAAAATAAAAAATAAATAAAAAAAGGCAAATGGAGATTTCTAAATAAGTATTTTTATGCTCTGGTAACCTACTAGTTAGCTTTGTGATATTTATGAAAAGAATTTTTGTCAAAAAACTTTTTTGAAATGTGACTTCAAAATGTTAACATACTTTATATTTAAAATTATAGCACAGCAATATTTTCAATCACCCAAAATTATCCTACTCCCTCTGCACTGTTCAATTCCCCTAGGGTGGTAATAATTTTTAAACCTTGTTTTCACAATATCTCAGAACAGAATCATAGATCTATTGAATTTTTTTTGTCACAAAGCACATATTTAAAACAACCCTGTTCTTATTCTTTTAACTTCAGGAGGTTGTATATAGCTTTAAAATTTCAGCAGTAGCATCTATTTATGGTTAGCTTTTCCATGTATAAATCTACTAAACTACTCAATATTGTCTTATTTCAAACTCATTTATACATCTCATTAATTGAACATATTACAAAATTTAACACTTACTTTTATATCTTCTCAGTTGAACATCCAAAAATGTTAATAATGTTGTACTAAACCTAGCAAATGATAAGCATTTTCCTCTCAAAGATTCCTAAATCTTGTGGATGTTATTTGCCCAAATCCTCTTAACCAATGGAAATATCATTGATAATTGTAAACAGATGCAATAAAAATTTTAAAAACCACACAGAATATACAGATGAACTTTACACTAAATTAAAACTTTATTGAATAAAGAACACTCTCCAGAACACAACCTGATAGACTAGGTCTACTACATGCAATGAAGCTGAACATGACAGTAGTTTAACATGGAATGTCAAGTTAGTATTACTCATTGTACAAAACAGTTTATGTAGATGACATGCAAGAAGAAAAGCATGATTTTCCGTATTTTTGCTAATCATCTGTGATGAGTTTTAAAAATGCATTTGAAGAAACTGGGAGATTTCTTTAGGTTATATTTCAAATAAATTAATTACATGTGTACTACCAAACCTCTTCTGATCTCTTTTGCATTCCAAATAAAATCTTAGTGCAAACATCAAAGTTGCTGGTCACTCCAAAGACTGTCAAACTCATAATAGAATATGATTTCTGAATTAATGTGCATTAAGTAAGACAAAACCAAGAATACCAGTTACTGCAAAATTCATTTAGGCATACTTAATAGTCCACTCTAAGCATTTCTTCTAAATTTCTCACATTAATTACTAAAGGCTGTTTACAGTACTAAAATTCTATCATTCAAGCATCAATGATTACATTTCAGAAAAAAAATCATTTATTTCATCAATAGCATTACTGCTATATTCTAAAAAATAGAAAAAAAAGGAGGGGGAGGGATCATAATGAAAAAACCAGTATCCATAATAGGACACATGGTGAAAAACATTTTAGGAAAAAAGTGTGCTTTACTTGCACAGTAGGAATTATATAATGTAAACACCATTATTGGCCCACACCACAAAATCCATGAGAAATGTTCAAATCTGAACACTGTGGGTGCATTATTTTCAAATCTGTTCGTGAGTTTATACTGTATCTGCTTGTACCAATGCATGACAAATAAAACACACTCTTCCACACACATACACATATAAGTGATTGTTAAATATTGAACATGGCTTGCTTCCCTGACTCAATTCAAAATATGTTAAGTGGCATCCCAACTGACTTAAAATTTTTACAGAAATCATTAAATGAATGTGAATAGTAGTTGAGGAATGATGAAAAAGTGATGGTAGTAATGATTGGCTGTAAGAAAGAATGTACATGTAACTCGGATGAGATTTGCAAATGAATGGAAAGTCCTTTCCTGTGGGCCTTGTCTAAACTTTTAATTGGTATCAAGAATAAAAATATAGTAGCACAAGTCTTTCGACACCTGGAGGATCAGGCCTAGAAAGTTTTACTTTCAAAGTGCAAATTTAAAAAATGGAATGTGTTAGCAGGGACATAAGAACAATCCTCCATCTTTTTCTTGACGAAAAGAAATAAGATGTTTAGAAAGCATTTCTTCCTGGCCAAAGTTATTTCAGTTTCTTGGTAAAACAAAAAAGTATTTAATAATCAAAAACATCAACCACTCTTTCACATGTACAGAACTATTCTTAGGGGTGTGTGTGGGGTGAGGGGGGTGGAGGGAGAGAAAGCCCTTACCAATGTATTATCTAATGCAACTTTTATTAAAAACGTAAGTTCTTTGAATCAACTACATTAAATACCAACATGTACCTCCCTGATCCCCTCCCTCGCCACCCACCTATCCCAAACATCCCCAGTGAACCCAGATATTCTAAAGTCTTTGAGTTTTCTAAGCCTCACAACGAAGGCTGTTGAGTACCACCTCCACTGGAACCAAATGAACCCTAAGGTGCACTTCTTATAGCACCCTTTCTTCTCCACAACTGAGTGGAATCTTGATGCTCTCAAGCCTGGATCTAGATCTCCAGGTCATCAGGCCGAGGTCGGCTGCTGGCACGACTGCTGGCTCTACTGGAAGGACGCTGGTCTACAATGGCTAGTGGTTGCAATTCATGTCCACTGGCCAGTTTTTTGGAATTCTGGTTGTCATCAGGGAAGTCAAAAGGCTGTGCGTGGGAGTTAGAGATGGTGCTTCCTGCCTGCCCCATTCGATTTTGTTCTGCACTGTAATTAGCCCAGTTTTGCTCACTTGCTTGCTTGTTGTAATTGCGGCACGAAGAATTGTTTCTGTCTCCAGTAACCAGCTTGTACCCAGGAGGAGACATGGGGGAGAGGGGAGCAGTTGGTGAGGAGCAACCATTGAAATAAGCATATTTTGGAGAGCCACAGTCTTTGGAGGGGCTCAGGGGGCCGGTGGTAGCGTGGTAAGGGTCGCTCTTCCCTTTCACACGATCCTTAACACCCTTGAAGAAGACATAGAAGAGTTCGATGATGTTCAAGGCAAGAGACACCAAGGACACGACGAGCATGAAGATGATGAAGATGGTTTTCTCCGTGGGACGAGAGAGGAAGCAGTCCACCTGATGTGGGCAGGGGTCTCTTTGGCAAGTGTAGACGGCACTCAAGCTGAAGCCATAGATGTACCACTGGATCAGCAAGAAGGCCACCTCAAAGACAGACTTGAAGAGGATGCTGATGATGTAGGTTCGCAGCAAGCCCCCTCGCATTTTCACTTTGCCGTGCTCTTCAATACCGTACTTGAACTTCTTTATTTCAATCTGCTTCAAGTGCATCTCCACATTCACACCATCAGTTTGGGCAACTTTCAGTTCCTCCTCTCTCTTGTTCAGTTTCTCTTCCTTTCGCATCACGTAGAACACATGAGCCAGGTACAGGAGTGTGGGGACAGACACAAAGATGATCTGTAGGACCCAGAAGCGCACGTGAGAGATTGGGAAGGACTTGTCATAGCAGACGTTTTCACAGCCAGGTTGTTGAGTGTTACAACGAAAGGCAGACTGCTCATCACCCCAGGCTGACTCAACTGCTGTCCCCAGCAGCAGGATTCGGAAAATGAAAAGGACGGAGAGCCATACTTTCCCTCCTGCAGTGGAATAGGCTTGAACCTTGTCCAGGAGTTTGCCTAAGGCACTCCAGTCACCCATGTTGCCTGGGCACCTCCTGAAAAGAAACAAAAAAGACAACTAAATGATCATAAACTACAAATTATTAGTTTAAAATATAGGTCAGACTTGTCCAATTGCAGCCCAGGAGGATGGCTTTGAATGCGGCCCAACACAAATTCGTAAACTTTCTTAAAATATTCTGAGATTTTTTTTGCGATTTATTTTTTATTTTTAGCTCATCAGCTATTGTTAGTATTAGTATATTTTATGTGTGGCCCGAGACAATTCTTCTTCCAATGTGGCTCAGGGAAGCCAAAATGTTGGATACTCAGAGACAGTCAAAATATTATAAAAGGTCTGTCTTTCTAGCACTCTTTAAGAAAAAAAAAAAAAAAAAAAGGGGCAAATGCTTCCTATCCCATTGTACCCCTGAAAGAGGTCTGTTTTCTTGAGTTACATACAGTCTCAGAAGCAACAGAGTCTATGTGCTTAGTAAATTACAATCTTAACCTGTGAAGATGTATTACTTTGCTCAGCCACTGCCTCTGCTTGTGACTTAAGAAGCTGTCTGTCTGCTAAGTGCCTCTGCTTATTTTACCCATCTGATAAATGAGGACAGTTCTTGCCTGGTGGGCCTGTGTCTGGATGTATGCCTAAGCAAAATACCGATGTGTATTATTCAAAGAGCAGGGTATTTAAGAATTGAGGTAAGGATACCTAACACACATACACTTGCACATATGCATGCATCCTGTTATATAGCACTCTATTCCTAATAGTATTCTGAAATATTTCTGCTTGGTATTCCAAGTGTAATTAATCTGTATATTCTGTATATCATGGTCATTTATACTTCTGTTCCTTCCCTAAGCAGCAACTCATGGGGTTCAGAAGTCTGTCTTTTGCCCAGAGAAAAAGTATCTTATACAATAGTACTGCAGCATTCATTCATCATTAATTGGTTTTGAGAGATGCAAAGAGTACCAAAATCGAGTACCAAATAAATTTTTTTCCATATGGAACAATGTAAATAAATTTAATGCATTCCCAAACCAAAATATAAAAAGGACCACAGAAGCTAAGATAAGACCACAAGAGAATGTGTGCAGAGCTACTGTGTGATTAACATGTGACACCCTCCTTTTGGCTGGAAAGGGTAGCAAGTCAAAGTCAATCGACACCGACAAATTCTATTTTGGGCATCGAGTCCCTAACAAAAGACAAGTACCAGGACAAAATCTTGCACCAAAATGCTTCGAGTACCTAATTCGATGAGTTTCAAGCAGTTGAGTACTGGAATACATTATTTTAACATAATGTGCCATTATAAATAGGAACTTACTTTCAAAACCTTGAAATGTCCATCACATTTCAAGTAAAAGTTAAATTCACCTCAATTTTATTATAGCCTAAAAGATAAAAAAGATCACCTTGGGAAAGCTGGGATGGCTCAGCAGGTTGAGCGCTCGCTTTGAAGCCCTGGGGACCGAGGATCGAATGCTGGCGCTGGCCCTGGCCCATGCGGACCCACATGCTGAACTGGGGAGTGCCCCCAGTTGTTCAGTTCTTGCCGGGACCTATGCGGGAGGCTCCTGGCCCAGTTCCTGCCCTGCGCAGCCCTGTGCCCACCACTTGTGGAGTGAAACTATATGGAAAACTAATGTCAACTATAGAGACTGCTCTGAGCCCTCCCCCTTCTCTCTGTATCTCTCTGTCTCTGTTTCTCTCTGTCAAAAATTAATAAAATAAAATAAAAAAAAATCACCTTAAAGTTTATCTCTAGCAAAAATTATTGGTTTTCATCTTTTCATTGTTGTGCACTTTCAAGTTCCCTTACTGGGCTTTGGAACCTCAGTCTGCATAATACCTAAAAAATTCCTATCAATGGGGAAGCTGGGATGGCTAAGTGGGTTGAGTGCTTACTTTGAGGCCCCAGGGACCAGGGATTGAATCCCAGCCCTGACCTGTGCGACCTCATATGCTGAACTGGGGTGTGCTTCCCATGTGGGAGGCCCTCAGTTCGGTTCGTGCCCCCCAGCTCAGCCCTTGGCTGGAGGGGATGTGCCTCCCATGCAGGAGGCCCCCAGCCCAGTTCTCACCCTGTGTGGCCCCCAACCACCTGTGTGGAACGAAACCATGTTGAAAACTGATGACATACAACTATGGAGACTGCTCTGCACCCTCCCCCTTCTCTCTGTCTCTCTCTGCCTCTGTCAAAAACAATAAAATAACGCTTTAAAAAAAAAAAATTCTTATCAATACCTAAATATCTAAGCCTAGGACTTCCCCATTATTGATGATGAGAAAAAGACCCAATTCTGTTGAGACAGTAGAGATCTGAAAATATATCTATTTCATTTTATACTTTAGATTGCCAATAGTCCATTTAACTGATAAAAATTAAGATCTTTTAAGTATATATAGGAACTATTCAGCAATCAGTATAGACAGAAGACATATGGCTTGAAGACTAAGGCCTTCCAATGTACCACACTGTTTTCAAAATTATAATAAATCTGGCTTAAAGCTAGAAATATTTCCAGGCTTTGATATATGTAATCTTAGTAAGGATTAAATGCTAGGAAGAAATAAGTAACATTACATGTGGCAGGCATAGAGAATATTGTCTAATTTTCAGCAGAGTGTAGTAAATGGAGGATTTAGAAAAGGATAAAGTAGTCAAAGATTATTTAATAATTA
>PVKE010038065.1:0-15612 GCA_004027555.1 Craseonycteris thonglongyai
TCAGTGCATATTTATTTCTATTTTACTTTTGACAGATAGAGAGAGAGACAGAGACAGAGACAGCTAGAGAACCGAACTGTGGGAACTCCCCAGTTCAGCATGTGGGTCCTGCCTGGGCCGGAGCCGGGATTCGATCCTCGGTCCTCGTGGCCTCAAAGCGAGCGCTCAACCCGCTGAGCCGTCCCGGCTTTTCCCTAGAGACCATCTTATTGAGCGAAATAAGTCAGACTGAAAGAATCCGGAAACATATGACCTCACTTGTAGGTGGAATATAAAACTGAAAGTTACAAAGACACAGAGACCTATGGACACACTCAATAGCTGGGTGATTGCCTGAGGGAAGGGGAGGAGGGGGGAAGGAGAAAGGGAGGGGAGGTGGGAGAGGGCACCAGCATTATGGACACACTCAATGGTTTGTTGGTTACCTGGAGAGGGGGGAAGAGGGAGGAAGGAGAGTAGTAGGGGGAGGTGGGAGTGGGCACCAGATGTATGGTGATGGAAAGGAAGCTGATTCTGGGTGGTGGGCACATGGTACAATGCAAGAATGATGTGATGAGGACGTATATCTGGAAACTATCTAATTGTTACCAACCAATGCCACCCCATTATATTTAACAATAAAAAAAAATTGTGATAGAGGTAAATTCTTACTATTTTGAAGCTATTTGCAACCTTTCAATACAAGATGTATGATGTATTGATTTAATATCAAATTGTATAATAAACTCAAATAAAAAAAATTTGTACATAGCTAATGAAATACAGATGTAAATGTGGTAGAGATAATAGAATATGAAATAAAATAATATGATAATAAAAATATTATTTAAAATGGTAAAAGAATTTCTCTTAGTTATATGTTGTTTTTGTCTAAAGGTAAAAATAATTCAAAAATAACAATAAGAATATTTTAAACACACTTGGATAAAATTACTTTTCAGTAGTAATACTTGACATATACTATAAATTCTAATATCAGAACAATTTAAATACTACATACAAATTCAGATCTTTACTAATATAGATCATTACATCTAACTACTTTAAAACTGCATAGCAAACAGTATCTACAATAAATTGTGAAATAGCATTTTTCTTTCCTTTATTGTTATTTTTTCACACTGTTATTCCATTATTATAGACTATACTATTGTAGAAAGACTAAGAACTGTAAACTAAAAGAAAAACAACTGAATTGCTTAAATGCCTTATAGTGGCTCTCAATAAAATCACACAGTGGGAGCAGTTTGTCCTATTGAAAAAAACACATAATTTTAGATCAGCAGTATAGAAATGGAGCATAAAAGCTCTATGCAAAACATGAAGAACTGCACCAATCAAAGAATTATTATACATGTATATATTAAAATATATTTCAAAATATATAGTAAAACATTGGTGGGCTAAATTTAACTTGGTTCAATTCTGAGATGATAGTCCCCAGCACAACTCTCTGTGCCAATACTGTTTCATGTTCTTAAAATTGTGAAATATATCATAAATACAAAGGAGTGCATAAGATATATGTTCAATTAAAGGATACTTACAAACTAAACACCTTTATAATCACTCTCCAGGTTAAGACATTGGACTTTTTTTTTAAGTTATAATTAAGTAGGATTTGGCTCAATTGAGAAAAATCTTTTCTATTTTTTTAAATAAAAAAATCTTTTAAAAATTTTATTAAAGTACAGTTGACATACAATCATATAAATTTTAGGTGTACCACATAAATATATAAATACTTATATAACTTATGAAGTGATCACTGTGATACACTTCCAAATCTCCAAGAATATAAATGACAGCATCATAAGGTAGAGAGCTCTGAATTCTTCAAGCAGATTGGACAATAAACTATCAGTGATATTGTATAGGGTTACACATCTTCACATCTATATACATACTGAAATAGAATTCTCATATCAAGGACAAAAAATTTATATTTTTAAAATGCTCCCCTGGTGATTTCTTTATGAGCTTGGTTTGGGAATCACTGATATAGGAGGAATCCTACTTTAAGTTCAGAACTAGATAATTTCTAAAGTCCCTAACAATAATGATCTATGGCTTTCTCTGTATAATAGTCTAGGTATGAGAGAGAAGTACTACATTAAGATTTTAAGAGTACTGCCCGGTGCAGCCCCACACCTACCTGTGGAAACTAAGTGGAAAAACCAATGATGTGCAACTATGGAGACTGTTCTGGGCCCTCCCCCTTCTCTCTGTCTCTGTCTCTGTATCTCTCTCTCTCTCTCTCTCTCTCTCTCTCTCTCTCTGTGTGTGTGTGTGTCAAAAACAATAAAAACATCTTTAAAAGAAAAAGATTTTAAGAGTGAATTATTATCAAGAAAAATTTCAATCAAGAAGAGGAAATATGATGAATATAGTATTTCAGAGCAACTAAAAGATTAATAGAAAAGTCACTCAATTTTATCTAATAATTTGACTTTAAAATCTTGCTGCTTTAGAATTATCTTTCTTATCCATTTCTAAGTTCAGCTATTTTAATTAAAAAAGACATGAAGAATCTGCTCCCACGATACCAAAAGTTCAGTGCCCCCTAAATATCTGTTTTCTGAGAGAATGCTGCTTAGATCACAGGCTATTTTATTTCTGTAGTTATAATCACTTGTACAGACTGAACCTAAATTCTAAATTTACTTCATCAGAGCAACATCAGAATCTTGATATATAAAATCAGTTTTCAACATGTAAAGCATTCCATAAAGCCAATACTAATATTAGTATTTGTTCAAACGATGATAAAAATAAAGTGGTGGAGACTTTGAAAGTACAATAGGACAATGAAGTAGCTATATATTAAGAAATGTCTATAAATAGCTCCCTTATAATATTCACTCACTATTATATTGACAGGCTTTGATTAATAGTTTATGTATCCTTAAAACATAAGAGACCTTGCTTGTTTTTTCTACATAATATGTAAAATTAATTCTTTTAATGAAGACGAGGTACTCAATGAATAGAATTTGTAAAGTTTAACGATGCGCTAAAATATTAGATATAAAAGTTGTGGATTATATAACCATTTGGTGAAAATGTAAAACCAAATGTGGGAGTCTAGAAAATTAGAAATAAGAATACATCAAGTTGAAGGGAAACTGGGAAACAGATCCTTTACTACTAAGCATGTGCTTGATTAGAACATGGCATCACACACCACACACTCATACACATACACACACAACATAAATGGAACTCTAGAGCTGTAATCTCCTTTAATTTCAGTAACTACTGGACCCACGCCAATGTGTTATTAGAAATAGAGAAAAGATAGAAAATGGGCCACTCATCAACATCTGTTTACATCGTGGTTTAACCGTTTTGTTTGAAGGGATTCCCTAGGCAATAGGCAGAGTGAATTAAGTTTTAAAATATGCATAAAAAAGTCAGCAAAAATATAAATTTTCATGATATTTGTTGAATTATATAAGCTATTTTAAGTATCCTCTCTATTAGTGTCATTATTTGAAAGATAAATCATATCTGTTATTCCTTGGATAACATATTACTCCTCTTTGTCAGATTAGCTAATTCCTGATTGATTTTACAATTTGTTTCTTAGCCCCACCAGTCTCTTTTTTTAAGGACAAGATCAATCTCAATAGCAAATACTGTTAAAATTTCTGAGCTCCTAACATCTCTTCTGGGTAACCCCAAATTTTACATTAGAATCCTATGTTTAAGATCAGCAAGATAAACATTTCTATTTCATTCATAAACTGAAAGCCAAGGTTAGAAATAGAAAATTGAAATATGTCACTGAGTTTAATGTTTCCCAAACTAAATTTTGAAAGCATTACAGTAGAAAAGTCTTTCATAAATTTGGGAAATGCCAAATTAAGCCAAATTTTATTATAGGGCTTTCAGAGTGCTGATGTATGCTACAAATCTTGAAGGAAAACCAGTATGTGTAGTTATACCCAAATTATTGACAAAAAAAATATTTATTTTTAAGCATCAGCTCATGGGATTCATTTCCTGGGTATACTCTTGGAAAGCACTGATTTTAAAAGTTCAATTTTATAAGTATTCATACTTCATATTCTTATCTCATTGACTTAATTTTAGCTAGAGACCCTTTCAGATGCACATGGCAGGAATATTTTTAAAAGACTAAATAGGAATACTTAAGAGACTCAAGTGCAAAATAAAAAGTAATGTTTTAATTATTGTATTTTTTAGATTTTAAAAGTCTTATGCTTGGATTGCATAGAAGTAAGGACAACTGTTTAACAAAGTGTTTCCAATACGTTCTTGGGCCACTAAATCAGAAAAGGGACTTTTTAATAGGTAGAGGCTATAAAAATTATCAATATTCTTCTGAGAATGTTTTCCTACCTTGTACAATGTTGAAAGAGTCATCTGTCTCTTCTTGCTTGCCTCAGTTTATTGATTTCAAAGGAATTCTACAGTGAAGTAGGAGAAACACTAGACTTTAGTGTCAAAAGATATGATTTGACACAAATTCCTTAATATTGGGCAAATTAGATAATCTCTTATAACGTCAGTTTTCCATGCACCTAAACTTCAGTTAGTAGAGAGCTTTAAATGACATAATGGGCAGTTTATT
Source organism: Craseonycteris thonglongyai (assembly GCA_004027555.1). NCBI lineage: Eukaryota > Metazoa > Chordata > Mammalia > Chiroptera > Craseonycteridae > Craseonycteris > Craseonycteris thonglongyai. The sequence goes on from PVKE010038065.1 coordinate 4,598, forward strand.
AAAATATACCAAGGGGAAGTATTATTACTAAATCAAATATTACAATTATTTTTTATATTTTCACTCTATCTTGTAATCAATTATTTACTTCTCTATCTCCCCTCTAGACTTTAAGCTGTTTGAGGGAAGAAATTGGGTTTTGTTTTTACAGTATAATGACAGTATTTATTACATTTTAAATAAATAGTATTTAAAGATTACACAATTTCCCCTATGTTAGCACAGAATCTGTCATAAAAAAAATATGTTAAAAAAATCTTTGCTTAGTAAATTGTGAAAATTGGGGAAGCCAGGATGGCTCAGTGGGTTAAGCACTCACTTTGCAGCGCCAGGGACCAGGGATTGAATCCTGGCCCCGGCCCATGCGGACCCATATACTGAACTGGGGAGTTCCCCCAGTTCAGTTCTCTCTCTGTCTCCATATATCTCTCTCTCTCTGTCAAAAACAATAAACAATTAAAAAAACAATAAAATAAATTGTGAAAATAGAGAAGAGAGGTGTTTCTTGAATGGGTTTATTTTTGAGTTAGGTATTGAAAGATGTGTAGGTACTTCAGCCATAAAGACAAAAAAAGAAACCATATTGCAGACACAAGAATCAAAGTGAGCATACATACAATAAAAGCAAGAACCTGTAATGAGATAGGTCAGCACATGCCAAAGGGTGAATGAAGTCAATACAAAACTAAAAAGTAAAGATCGGAATTGTGGTATTAAGGTTCTAAAGCCTAGGGCCAAGTGTTTGTGGATTTTTTCCCCCCTTGACTACTGCTTCCTCAAGATTAGATCCTTTTTCTCTATATGGGGAATCAGAATTTGAAAAATGAAGCCATACAACAGTACTAGAGTGTACTGATTTCCTGGCATCTACCACAATAATACTCTGACTTTCAACTTGATCTTACTTTTATTATTTCTGCAAAAACCAAACTTTTGTATGTTAAATTTGTTCATCATGAAAAATACTTATAGTTCTATTATGAATCACTTGTCAGAATACTGCATTTAGTTTAGAATAACAGCTATAGATTAATTGTCCTTACTGACTTGTAAAAGTAACTAGTGAATATGATGAAAACTACTGCAATAGTTTTTCTTCTACTGCTATTATTTTGTACAGTAGAATCATTCCAATTTAATAATTTCTCTGCTTCATAATAAATTTATTTTAATCTCTAACATACAACCAGTGCAGAAAATGTTAGAAATATAAAAAGAGCATAAAAATGAATTTTACCCATTATACAAGACAAGTATATAGAAACATTACTAATCTATATATTGATCAGTAGTTGGTAATGCCAGAAAACAAATGTTCACTACATATATGGACGCCAACGAACACCATATATATATATATATATATATATATATATATATATATATATATATATACACATATATGTATATGTATATGTATATATGTATATATATATACATATATATACACACACACAAATATATTTATATATTTAAATATATATATATATATACAAATGCTATTTTTATCTACAACAAAACTGTTCATCAGTAAAAATGAATCTGTGTAGACAACTCTGAATAATATCCTGTGTGATAACAGGATAGATAATGAGTCACCACAGAAACACAAATTAACAGAAATTGCTAATGATGATTACATTATAAGGTCAATTAAATCGTACAATTATTTTAAAATTTATGTAAGATGTGGCAGTAAATTTTAATTAAGACTGATCTCCAATTTCATATCAAAGAATATAGATGTGGTACTGAAGTAGAAATATTATGCATTTGCTGAAAACACCCTGAAAATGTGACACCAATAGGAAAAAGAAAATTCTACTACAGACCTATACCGTTATTGCTCATTCCTAATCCTTTTTCCCTCAATGAAACGCTCAATTTATATCTGTTTTAACTAAAACCTGGTGCTTCTCTCCAAAGTCCTATCTAGTGACAAATGCTTATTCTTTGTGATAGGTTGTAATATTTCTGACTTTTGGCTACTGTTTCTTAAACATTCATCTTCTACTTTTATTAAAAAGTTTAAACATCTTAAAACTTTTAAGTTCTGGTTACGTCAACATATCCCTCTTCTTTTTCCTCTTTTTTTCACCCTATCACCTGATGACTTCATGGTCACTACCTCATTCACTGAAGTCTTTAGGTACTGCTTTAGTCTTCTCCTCAATTCTCAATCTTACTACAATCCTGTGAGGCTTAACTATTCATTAAAAAAAGACCTAACCAAATGTCTAGTAATTCAAAATTTTACATATCTGCAGTTACCTTCATATGTATTGTTTTCATTCACTCTACTCACTCCAATGCCCATGTCTTACAATTTGCAATTAATGAAATAGTTCAACCACAAAATCTTAAATTTCAATGCCACAGTCTAAAACCTCTTACATTTTCAATACCCAAAGTTGGCTTTTTTTACTACACCATCTAGTGTTCCAATTCTTGACTATTCCTCTATATTCTCCTTATCTCTCAGTTCCTGTCTGGACTTTTATTTCTTCTTATCTAGCACTAACATTTACACAAGTATCCTTAATTTCTTTCTACTGCTATTTTTCCAATAACCCCACGTTCATGAAAACTCCTACTTCTCATCAAATGCTACAATCTGACTCCTGTGTTTCTACACTTGTATTAGCTAAGTGCTGCTGGGGTGGCAGTGGGGGTGGGGGGGTGGAGGGGAATCACATTGCTGTTACACATTGATGTATCTTGACATTTTTGGTCTCCAACCTTCAGTTGAATCTGCAGAACTATTCATTAGCCCTTTAGTTTGTCCTTGGTCAGCTACTTTTCTTATTTTCTTCAGTGATTACTCCAAATCTTCCAATAAAATCTAATTCAACATCCAGTCTCATATTTTTGCCTCTTTGGGTTTGAAAACATCAAGGCCATTAGACAGTGACAACCAACTTTCCAATTCCCTAATAGTTATGTATTTTCATATCTATCTATCCCCTGGTTTGAGCCAATCCATCCACCTATGCTTCTGATCCCAACTCCTTCTACATCTTCAGGTTCTTACTCTAGTATCTGTGCCTTCACAATACTCTATCTTCCAATGTTCATTCTTCAGACTATATAGATGATCAAATCTCAAATTTCTCACTTTCAATGAACCCATATGAAGACTAAGAAACAAGCACTTTCTACTACACATGGAAAATCATATGATAGAGAACAAAAATTTAATCCAGTTATTTTTCTATTTTTTTTAATGAGAACAGATTATTTAACTATAAATGGAGAACCTTCAATATAAAAAGAGAGTTCACAGTTTTAGGCCAGTGATTATCTTTATGTTCAAAGGATAAGTTTTAGACTGAATAAAAAAGAAGAAATTGGTCACCTTTCCTTGAGAAAAAGGTCTGTGTTTTATTCATCTTTAGCAACCTGGTGATGTTAAAAATCTAAGCAAGAATTTAAAAAAGGAAAATATTAATAAACATTTTTGAGAAAGGTGGTTCTTAAGGGGCATTGGAATGGTAGAAAAGATGTTGACAAACTAAATCCTAACCAAAATATCATTTGCATTTTAGCAACACTATTCTCATATATTGAAGAAGCAACAAATATAAATTTCTCCTCTCTTCTTTTACAGAGACATTATTTTGAGCATTTTAAAATATATAATTCACATACTATAAAATTCACTCTTTTAAAGTATACAATTCACACATGAACTACTTCAGAAAAATTGACTACTTATTTTTTATACTATCATCATATTGAGCTAAGATTCATAGGTTATTATTTTTCAAGATAAGATTTCCATACAAATCTTCATAAGAGACCACAACTTAAAACATGAAAGTAAAAATGAGGTTGAGGAAATAGACATATTTTAGAGATAATTAAGCATTAGAACCAATAATATTTGGTCATTGGAGGGTGGGCTCGTGCTCATTGGATGAGGACTAGCAAAGAGTGATGCTCACATTTCTGGTTTGGACAAGTGTGAGAAAACACATGTGGAGATGTTTCTTCTACTAGTGGTTAGTCACAGAACCAATTATCTCTTGAGTTCATAATATGAAAAGGCAAATCATCAGTATAACAGAAGATGCTTACTTTTCTGTTTTCTGTGTTCTACACCTACCTAAACTATGGAAGGGGGTATGAATCTCCATTCTTCTATTTCCAAGCAAAAAAGCTCAGACAGATAAAGTGAGTAGGTACATGAGACAGAGTATAGACTAGAATGCAGATGTCTTACATTCCTAATCCACAATTATTTTCATGAGATATGCTGTGTCCCTATAGAGGTCTATAACACGCATACATGTGCTATATGCACCAAGTTACATTACAGAGTCATAAATATGTGGTTTCACATGTTTACTTTAATCTAAAACTAATGTTAGCAAAAATAAATAGTTCATGAGCAATTATTCTGCTTGCCCTACTAAAGATTATAAGAATGTTTTGCTAGATAATTTAGATGGCTTAAGTCTCTTATAAACAGTTATTCATGAAAATTTGAATTTAAGCCATCTTTTTCCATTAAAATTTTTTCCTATCTCAAGGACATTCTCTTCAACAAAATAAATTATAATTTCATAGAAATGCCTGAAAATTAAAATTTATAGAGAATAATTTTTTTTACATTTGTTTTATGTCTCCAGAATAGAACCTGGAAGAATGAGTCTAATTTGGTCACAAAACGAACACCACTGTTGGATTTGACAACATTATACTTTTCAGTGTTGTTTTTTTTTCTATCTTCCATTGCAGATTTAAGATTGTGCCCTGTCTGTGTCAAATTCTTTTGTCAAATATCCTTGTGAATATTTAAGTACCTCAATGCCATTTTTTGGATATGGAATTACCCTTAAACATCTACCCACACAAAGCTAAGAAACTGGTTCACTTTTAGGTGTAGCAGTTTAGAAATGTTTAATTACATTTCTACCCCCAATTCTTAGTACAATGCCTAGAAAATTTTCTAAACAAATATTGATTGAATGAATGATTTCTCCTTACTCTTAACACATTTTTTCTGAGCCAACTTACTACATATATTTGGTATGTAATTAGCAAATGTATATAGATATAACTTTTATTTAGACAAAATTTAAAATATACATATGTACAGTGAAAAAATATTTTAAATGGCAAATATAATTTCATATTTTCTAGAGTTCACCATATCATCACCATTGTATAGGGGCATTTTACTTGATCCATATACATGTGTATAAATATAAATAGCTAAATATAAATATGTTATTTTAATCAACTTAGAAAAATATTATTGTAAATATTTAATGGCTTCTTTTGAATTTACTTTTTGCTCTTCAGTTTCTACTTGTACATTCAGAAAATGTACATCAATTTGAACAACATAATTCCATACCACCCAATGATATCTGATTACTGTAATGAAAATAGCAACAGTAATAAATTTTGTTTGTTGTAGTAACTGTGTTCATTTTAAGTACTAAAATTACTATAAATACTGAAGTCAGAAAAATTGTTTTATTCAAAAATATTTTGGATTACAAGTGAAAGGCATAACATGTCAATGGCATATTACAGAATAAGATTATTTCCAATAATGTTGCATAAGCATGTAAGTTGTTTTTATTCTTTATAAACTATAACTGTGTTTATCAACAACCAAAACAGAATGTCACAGGGACTATTCAGAGATATTTCTTCTGAGAATAAAAACTGGTAGTTTTATTTTAAGAAATGAAAGCAAATTCAGGATCCTATGTTGCAAAATTAATTAGAAACACTAACAGTTTTGTTTTTTTTGGTTTTGTTTTGTTTTGTTTTTTACAAAAAATTGCAGTTGACACTTCTTCCCATCATATAGAATATTTTTCTGGAGAGATCAGCCTGACCTGCTTCAGTTTACAGTTCTAGGAATATTCCATAGTTACTTAAGCTGAGTACAGTGCCTTGATGACTCAGATTTCTAGAAGTACAGCCTATTTCCCTTTTCCTTGTAAAATAATGTGTTCCTTTCCTTAAGAACAGAAGAAGAAAGAAATAATAAAAATTGGGAACTTAATTATATACAGTATATACAAAAGAAAACACATTAGAGATTCATATTTTGCCCTGTTTTTGGAAGAAAGGAAACTCCATGCCTCTATCCAAGAAAACCTCGGAAAGCTTTTCTCTGTGAATTAACAACAAAATGATCCTATGCCCAACAAATCAGAAAAATGATCTTAACTAGTAAACCAATGTATTAATAATTATCAAAAGTTAGATAAATGATGCAGACTAAAACTAATAGTTTAGACTTAAACAACAAAATATGCCCAATTGAAGATTCATTTTTAGATTTAACGTTTAATCTACAGAAACTTGCATAGAGCAGAGATCGAGTTAAAAATACCAGTCTGACCCTCCCACTTCTCTCTGTCTCTCTCTGTCTCTCTCTCTGTTGAAGACCAGTGGAAATAAATCTTAAAAACAAAACAGGGGAAGCCGGGATGGCTCAGTGGGTTAAGGGCTCACTTTGCAGCGCCGGGGACCGAGGATCGAATCCTGGCCCCGGCCCATGCGGAACCATGTGCTGAACTGGGGAGTGCCCCCAGCTCAGTTCTCTCTCTCTGTCTCTGTCTCTGTATCTCTCTCTCTCTCTCAAAAAATTAATAAAATAAATAAATAAATAAATAACCAGTCTGAGACAACAAGTGAAGTATCATACACTAAAACATTGAATTGTATACCCAAGGGAAAAACGTCTGTTCTGATTATCTTTCCCATTTAATTATATGAGTAAAGCACAAACTGAGATTGGGTTTATATATTGCAAAGTTAGGCTTGTAATAGGGTAAGCTTATCAAGCAGCTTTGTACTGAAATAAAATCAAATTCTAGACAGAATCCTAGAAACACCAATTCCTCCAAAATGTATGCAATTTGCAATTCTTATCTCAGATAAATGTAATTAGAGAAATCTCATCTCAAGTAGAAGGACGAAGTTTTCCTGGGTAATTGTGCCGATTTGACCTTCAGTACAACACTGTAACAATAGCTTCATATGTACTTAGTGCCTTGTGTTATGAAAATGAAAATATAGTTGCTTGTGTTTTTTTCCCTGCCTTTGTCCCATGTTTAAATTTTCTTCTCTGGCAGTTTCTCTAGCTGAATTGTGAGAGGGGCCTAACCGACTCTGTCTGCCTTTTAATAAGCCCTAGGGCATCTAAACTTTTTCATAAGAGTATCAAAGACCCCTGTCCCTGCTTTGCAGTCTTCCTCAGGACTCAAAATTACACCACAACCCACCAGAAAACTTATAGGCAAGGGAGCCAGAGACAGAATAAAGCTTACTTTTTTCCAGCTATTTGGCTACTCATTTTTAAAATTAACTTCTAGTATGTAATATGTCTTATAAAGTAGGCTAAATATTTTCAGCTCCTTCAGAACCTCATTTTAAAAGTTTTGACTCTACAAATGGAAAGGACATACAGTAATTCACACTAAAAGAACTAAAGGAAAATTTAAGTTTGATTCAGCTATTTTTAAGTAACTTGAAAACCAAATAAGTCAGACTCTCAGTGCTAGGTAATACATATTAAAGACTGTTTAATAAATCAATCCATTTGATTATAATTTGCAACATACTAATTACATAAATTAGAAGACAAGTAGATAAAATACAGTAAAATAAACATAATGTAAAAGGCAAAATAGTTTTTAGGGATAGGAAAAAGGAGTGCATAATGGGAAATGTCTACAAAAATAAGCATATTTTACCTGTCATCATCTTGTGAGAATCGTCTTTGCAAATCCTCTTTATTCCACTGTTCTTTCTTATTCCCTTGCTCAGGTATTTCTTGTGCTTTTTCCTCATCTCCTGATTCTCTGTTTTTTTCATTATTACATGTTTTTGTAATCTCTTTCCCTTTCCCATTCTTATTAATTCTTTCTTTCTTTACCTCTTCCTCCTTATGAACTATGTCTTCATGTTTATCCCCTTCTTTCCCTCCCTCTTCTATTCCCTTTGGTCTTTGAAAGCAACACAAATCGAAGGCATGCAAATAAACACAAAAATAGAAAGTGAAAAGTAAGAAAAAATGCATCCAAATTTAAACAGAAAGGTCATGAAAACTAGTATAACATAAATAAAAATTAAATCTTTTAAAAGCTAAAAATTTTTCCAGTGTATACCATAGAAGCACTGCGTAACAACACTTCATCATAATTGTTTGTAAATCATATTTTTCTGTTATAAAGTTACATGGAAAAAAGTTGTGGTTGCCCCATTATAGATTATTTTTGATACAATAGGAGTAAAAATATAATTTAGCTCAAGTGCCCACAAAAATCTATAGGTCAGGCGATAAACACAAATTATACTAATATATATATTACATTTATAAATTTTGAAAAGATGAGGAAGTTTTCCATGTATTTATAAAAGTTTCAGGAGAAAAAAGGGGATCTTATTAAAAAAGTGTTATTCTTATGCTTTCTGAATCACTGAAATATATTCATCATCAAGTTTACAAAACTGTCAAGTTAATTTTAATAAAGTAATAATAACAGAATTACTTTTAAAATAGAAAACATTTTAAAATCACTAATATTACTTTGGGAACTCTAGGAAGAAAATTATTATAAGTTCTATAAAACTCTCCTGTGTAAGAAGTTTGAAATGTAGTCCAAAATATAATAAAAAGTAATATGTATAGATGTTCTTATTGCCTTAACCTTTAGAAATAAAGGATTTTATATTTATCTAAAGAAAACTAAAGACCTCCTACTATATATATTTAGAGGAGTTTCCTGCTAAAGTCCCCTTACCTGATTTTCTTGTTTCCTCTTGGCCGTTCTGATTGGACAGACATGTAGCTTGTGCTGCTGAAACGAGAAGCACTACTAGTCCTTGAAACCGCAGATATATCACTTACATCACTGTCCGAAGATTTAGTGGAAATATTATCTGCCCCTCTAGGAGGATCCCATCCTGATCGATACTGTTAACACAGATTGACAAATACGCAGAAGTTGTCAGTATTACCACACAAAGCAATTATTAGCTTCTCCTATTTCAGCACTTTATTGTCCACAGAGGATACTGCAAAACCCCCACTCACTTGCATATAAAACAAAAGTGAATGGCTATTATCCTAAAAGAAAAATTAAATTTATATGAAACCCTTGTTTTCAGCAAAAGCAATTAGAACATTTTCACCACACCCCAACGAAGGCCATTAAAATAGTTTCAGAACAGCAATGGCCTCAGGCAAGAACATTTAGGTAAAATCTGGGAAATAAACATTTGGCTTAATGTTAGGAAGTAGAATTTTTCTTTTATTTCTGAATAAAATTAAAAAAAAATGATAAAGTTGTCATTGTAACTTATAAAGAACAATTTTTGCAGCCATCAATTTTCTCTTTAATCCATTATGTTTCACTGAAAACCTAGAGATAATACAAAATCTAATTATTAAAACACTAACTGTTTTTAGAATAGTCAAGAGAAGAGAGAAAGTTTAATTTCTGAATAGTTGCTGGAATTTTGATGAACCCTAGAAATACTAGAAAAAGTCATTATTATTTACAATAGTTCAAACTTCCTGGAATTGAAATAATCAGATTGTTATCTGGCACAGCCAAGGTGCAAGGGATTCTGGGGGTTCAAATAGTCTGGTAAATCAAAAACCATCATAAATGCTTTATGTTAATGATATTGAGATGTAAAAAAATAATAGACTTTGGAATCTGGAAAACCTAAAGTAAGGAAAACTCTTACTAGCTGAGTAAACTCGAGCAAATTATTTAAACCTTAAAAGCATATTTATAAAATAATAGGGATAATAATATCTTCCTTGAAAGGTTGCTTTGAAAATTAAAAATATAGTAGACTTTGAACAACCAGGGATTAGAAGTTTACCCCCTGCACAATCAAAATCAGTGTATAACTTTTGATTCCACTAAAACTTTACTAATTGTCTACTATTTACTGGAAGCCTCATGAATAACATAAATAGTCAATTAACATATTTTATATGTTATATTTATTATATACTATATTCTAATAATAAATTAAACTAGAATAAATAAAATATTATTAAGAAAATAATAAGAAAGAGAAAATACATTTACAGTATTTGTTGGAAAAAATCCATGTGTAAGTGGATCTGCACAGTTCAAACCAGTGCTGTTCAAGTGTAAATTCTAATACATGTCTGGTATCTGGCATAACGTAAATAAATTTCAGTATTACTACTGTCTTGACAGTTAGTAAAGGGTTAAGAAAATATCTGGTAGTAGGTTTTTTGTTAACTATAATATATGGACTTCAAACATAATACTGAAATATCCTTATCTGGTCAATTTGGCAATGAAGATTTTTCTAATCGGAGTGTTGGAAATTTCAAAAAAGGCTTAAGAAGATAATTATCTATATAATCCATTTACTGTGACTTGAAGAATCATTACCTAATAAACAGGTCTGCATGAATAAAAATTCACTGTAAATATTAGGTATAAATACTTTGGCTGAGATAAAGTGAATTGTACTAGGGTGCAGTATAAACATTAGCTCAGATTCAAATGACCTGTTTTTTCCCCAAGATTTTCCAGTACATAGTTATATATTTTTAAGTTAACAACTGATCCTTTTCTTAAATGTAAAATAAAGGTGTTATTTCTAAGGCTTCATAAGATTTTAATAATCAAATCCTTTATGATTAGATAGTAGCTCAATGCTGGCTCAGAAATATGCATTCAAATTGGGTGAAATATTGGCCTTCTTTAATCCAATTTAATTTTCTACTTTGCTGGATAAACTTTTAGTAATCACAAAAAATATATAATTAAATTCTTTAAAAAATCATTGCGGGAAAGCCGGGACGGCTCAGCGGGTTGAGCGCTCGCTTTGAGGCCATGAGGACCGAGGATCGAATCCCGGCTCCGGCCCAGGCAGGACCCACGTGCTGAACTGGGGAGTTCCCACAGTTTGGTTCTCTAACTGTCTCTGTCTCTATCTCTCTCTTTATCTGTCAAAAAGTAAAATAGAAATAACTATGCACTGAAGAC